>JAIUWE010000046.1:0-118198 GCA_022750525.1 Halotydeus destructor
TGGTTCCGCTATCTACATCGTGGGAGATTACATCAACTCTTCAAGTACGGATCCAGTGAAAAAAGTATTCCTGGCTACATTTGTCATATGTCTCATTCTCCTTGCTCTCGGCTTGTATTTCACTAAAAAGTACTTCGGTTCCAGCGATTACATGTTCCGTGTCGTAGGTGGCAACGAACAGCTGCAATCTTTGAACAAGAAAATCAACATATTTTTCGCTCTCACAAAGCTTGACATACAGCTATCTACAAGTACCCTCATTCTGTGGCTTCAAACGGGTTTCATCGACTATGATTTCGACCGAACAGAACTGAAATATGTTGGTCTGGCTGCCATAGAAACGGTGGTGTGGTTGACACTAGGATACCAGGCTGTAAGTCGATAAATAATATGAGTATATTTCATCTTAGTTTCCTCACATTACCATAGATAAAACGAAAAAGTCATATGCTTTTGTTCTTCTTCTATGGCACCAGTATCATCGAGCCATGTCTGATAATCTACAATGTCTACAAGACTATCAAGGTAGCCGGTTTCATCGCCCAATCGCTAGAAATCGCAATCTGCATTTGTAGTACCTTAAGCTTGACGACACGATTTCTTGCTAATATTTACCTTTACCGGGTGAGCAAAAGCTTCCTTAGCGAAGATGTGGCTGAAGCTGTCGGACAAAATTTATCTCCAGCGGACGAAATCAAGTCCGAAGGATGTTGACTTCGAGATAATCCAAAGTAGAGGTAGGCACGGATGGTTAGTAGTCGGATACCCGACTATACTATCCGACGGATATCGGTTGCGGTCGGATACGGATAGTACTGAATGGATACGGCTATCATTATACTCGGTTATCCGCACCAGTTGTAGAAAACACGAGGCTTTCCAACCGAAAAAGGCAGCAAAGATTTACTAGGACAATACCTTAATGAGTTTATACTATAAGCAAGAATTCGTTTTAGCAGCTCCAGTATTCTCAGTTAAAATGGGCGGCCATTTTGAATTATTGTATTCTTCCCGCTAGTCGGCAGAGAACAAAGGAATTTTTCGGATAACCGTTGTCGGATATCTTCCGGTTATCCGCGGTCGGATACTCTTTTTCCGAATCGGTTACGGTCGGTTACGGTTACGATTCTACTAACCGTGCCTATCTCTACTCCAAAGCATATTTCAGTCATAAAGTAAAGCAATAAAGCATATGTGAAATTCTGTTCGGCAAATATTTATGTAGAACTCATGTGTGTGTTTCGACTCGAAGGTGTTGGGTATTAACAGCATCCTCTGGATTCATCATGACCTCCATCGCTAGCTCTTGGACGGAATGGGCCATTTAAAGCAAGAGCTGGATTTGCTCCATATTCGACATCTTGAAACTTGGTTGTCAGTCTAATCACAGCTTCGAAAGCGTTCGCAACGTTGTGTCCCGACTTGGCTGATGTTTGCAAAGAGCAGCCCATTGACCTTCCGTCAGCCCATTTACTTGACAGCTCAAGAGGAACCTTTGGTTGACCATCAGGTGCCACAAGGTCAAGCTTATTACCAACCAGAACCTTGATGACACGTGGGTTATCACTGAAGTGGTCAAGTTCATTAGACCAGTAGTCGAGGGCCTCGAGAGTATAGCGATGGTTGACGTCGTATACGAGAAGGGCAGCGTCGGCACCTCGGTAGTAGTTCCTAGAAACAGCCCGGAAGCGATCTTGACCAACGGTGTCGAAGACATTCAGAGTGACGTCAACATTGCCTATCGTCATGTTAATCCTCTTGAGTTCAACGCCAGCTGTCCGTTTCAACTCAGAGAAAAACTTTTTCTCTGTCATGCGCAACAGTAAACTAGGAGTCACAATGTCGTGGCAGTATTTGAAATATTTTTACGGATTCGACTATTCATACCTGGTCTTGCCAACCTCACTTTCTCCTATTACCACGACTTTGAGAGTGCATCTCTTGCGAGCCATCAAACTGCAAAAACAGAGAAATCGACAACTCGGTTGAATATTGCAAAATTGGTTTACTGGCACGAATGTTAGAATGTTAAAATTCAGACAGCTGAACTTAAACAAATATGGATGTTTTGTAGATAATCTCTAGAAGCGTTGCTATGAAGCCTTTTTGATATGATTCAAACTCTGCTCAGTTGGACTTTGGAAGTATGCAAACTAAGCCAGTGCCATCTAGCGGCAGAGAATTCTTGTTTGCGTAATATTGATTATGCGAGTGTATCACAAAGTAAACCGATTATTCTAGGCCTTAGAAGGCAAAAATGAAATGGCTAAGAGCTGAATGAGAAGTTAAAAGTATTTCACCAACAGCATGGAAATTTTCTTTCAGGTATGTCATTTGATTTCAAACGGATTGGAGCTTTGGGATTGGTCCCTAACGGTGTCGCACCTTCAACGTCCTGAAATTTGGTTGTCAGCCTTATCAGAGCTTCGAAGGCATTGGCGACATTGTGACCGGACTTGGCTGAAGTTTGCAGCCAGTTGCTCACCGACCTCGCGGTAGCCCACTTGATTGCCTGTTGAGGCCGAACACTGGGCTGACGTTTTTGGGGCACAAGGTCAAGCTTGTTGCCCACTAGGATCTTGATGACGCGAGGGTTTCCGCAATAGTGGTCAACTTCATTTGACCAATAGTCCAGAGCATTCAGGGTGTCGACGTTGTTGACGTCATAGACAAGAAGGGCAGCGTCGGCATTCCTGTAGTAATTACCGGCCACAGCCTTGTGACGATCTTGACCAACTGTGTCCCATACGGCGAGAATGACCTCGATGTCGTCAATAATCATCGTCACCTTTTTGAGTTCTATGTCTGCGGTTGACTTAACGTCAGGAAAGAAAGTTTTCTCGGTCATGCGTAGTAACAAGCTAGTCATTGAGACTTATGTTAGCATCAGCTGTTCACGGAACTCAAGTGTACCTACCTGGTCTTGCCAACCATGCTTTCTCCAATGACCACTACTTTGAGAAGGCATCTCTGGCGGGCCATCTAGCTACAGCTAAGACTGACAAAGCAAAGTGCAAATTGACTCTTCGACTTAAAGTTAACAGAACCACGTGTGTTCGAAACAGTAAGAGTCGAATGTTAGAGCACTCACTGAAATAGTATTTAGAGTGCTGTTAGCTTGGAGAAGCTACTTTTTAATGTCCTATACAGAGTTGAAAGCCTCTATGCTTACGAGCAAAGATTTCTCGGCCGCAAACAGAGCAGCAATTCAGTGCTCCGATGTAAATGTTTCTCCGAAACTTGAACTGCGCAAGTACAGCTGTAACTGTTTGTGTACTTTAAAGAGTTGCGCAGTTTACACAATTTAAATGGGAGCGCTGTGCTGCTGCTCTGTTTGCGGACAAGAAATCTTGCAGGCAAGTTTATATCTCATTTTTGCTTGTTGACATAAAGAATTATTGGCTGCTGCAGTGGAGATATTTGCTTGACACGATATCTTTCGTAAAGGGTTAAAGTTTGCGATAAAGCGAAAGGCAACAAACATTCGCCGGACGTTTATTGACAGTAAACATTTAATTTTTGAATATCAGTTATAATCGAGTGCAACAATAAGTGAGACAAATATGGGTGGAAATTTTGGTCACATGACATTTTTCTCAACTTTGGCTTTGCTTTAGACAAGGGTCATGTGACTCAAGTCCCACCCATTTTTGTCTCGCTTATTGTTGCACTCGATTATAACTCGCTGTCAGCACCTGAGATAGTCCAAAAAATAAGAATTCCAGTGACGACACAGCTGAGAAATTCAGAGGCCATATCAGACTGAAAGTGGATCTGAATTCGAGATGTCAATAATTTTAGTCTCAACTGTTAATATATATCCAGCATATCTGGATATGTACAGCACTTTATACGACCACTTGTCAGCTCAACAGCATTTGGACGATTTTTTCTTCTTCCTGTTTACATGAAGGCGGTGTGTGCTAGGTTCTGGCTGTTGCGGTGCTTTGGAGTAGGCAACGTCCTGGAACTTGGTTGTCAACCGAACCACAGCTTCGAAAGCATTGGTAACATTGTGCCCAGTCTTGGCGGAAGCTTGCAGCGAGCTGCCTATCGCCCGTTTCGCTGCCCAATCGGCCGAGATTTTCGACTTGACCGTGGGCTGAGCTTTGGGCGGCACCAGGTCGAGCTTGTTGCCCACCAAGACTTTGATGACTTCGTTCTTGCTATGCATGTCAAGCTCACTTGCCCAATATTCCAGGTCTTCCAGAGTATCTCGTCGGTTGACGTCATAGACAAGAAGGGCTGCATCGGCGTACCTGTAGTAGTTGTTGGCCACCGCGTGGTGTCGCTCTTGACCAACTGTGTCAAAGATGTTCAGCGTGACCTCAACGTCGTCTATGTTCATTTTAACCTTTTTGAGCTCTATTCCTCTCGTCCTCTCCAGCTGATTGAAGAACACATTGTCTGTCATGCGCAGTAGCAAGCTGGTAAGTTAAATCGTGTAAGAATACGGTGAACCAATGCATGTTCATACCTAGTCTTGCCAACCTCTTTTTCTCCAATGACCACTACCTTGAGGAAACATTGCTTGTCTGCCATTTTATTTCTGTTAGAACAATTAAGTTCAAAATGTCACCCCGCACTAGCTGAACACAAATCTGCAAAATACAGTGTAACAAAGATGGAAGTCTATAAAATAAGCCACTCAGTGTCAGTCTCACACCAGCTGTTGGTGAAATTGCTCTTCTTTCTAATTGTTGTCACGGCAACGATAAAACTGATAAACTCCTTTGTTCAACTTGTTGAAACTTTGAGATAGGAAGACAGATAAAAGCCGAAGCTGAGCCTTTTCCAATTATTCCTTTTTGTGTCTCTCTGGAAGAGTGGTGGCATCTCAGTAGCTTCATATATTTCAACCATGGGTGATGCAAGCGTGGAAAATCGTCGATTGGCAGACCAGAACCGGGCAATCAATCAGCTGGAATCTAAAACCGTGGTCAACGAATCACTGGACAAGCACAAATCGAAGCCGAAAGTCCGCCATTTGCTTTGCTGCGGTCAGGTAATGTGATAAATATCTGTTCAATTTGAGATAAAATCTTATACCTGAGTAGATAAGGACGTGCAGGACCATCTCCATATGGGAAAAAGTTTTCCTCTACTCGGCGATTTTTTTGTTCGCCGTTCTTGTTTTTCTCATATCTCGCAAAGTCGTCAAACTCGTACCTTTCATTGTTGACACAAAGACAAAGGATGCCAACAAGCCGGACTTCACACTCTGTCTGTTACTTCTCTGGACAGCTCGTAAGTTACAACAAAGCTCAGCAACTATATCTGATCATCGATTTTTCACTCAGTATGGGGATTCTATCACGCCGTCTTTGGAATACTGTGTGAACAGTTTCTTGACCTTATCGCATATGTGGCTACTCTTGTAATGTTCATCATCTACATCGTTGGGGACTACCTTGAGTCTTCAAGTACTGAGCCATTTCAAAAAGTCTTCCTGGTGGCAGTTGTCATATCCACACTCTTGATAATTTTGGGCATATACTTGACACAGAAATATTACAAAGCTGGCATCGATGGCAAATATATCGACAGCATCACCAGGAACGTGCGTGGAGAAAAGAAATCAGCGAACTGGAAAATACATCGCTTTGGCGCTCTTACGAAACTTGACGTCCAACTGTCTACAAGTGCTATAGTTTTGTGGCTTCAAACTGGTTTTATTGATTACGAGTTCGACAATACGGAATTGATATTTGTCGTACTAGGTGTCTTGGAGACAGCTCTTTGGTATACTTTCGGATACTTTGCAGTAAGTCTGTCGTCCCACTGGAATGTCTAAAGCGCAGTCTCATAAATTTATAAACATCTTCGCACTGAACAGATCAAACGCCAAAGCCGTGTTCTCATGTACTTGTTCTATATGGTCAGCTTCCTTGAGCCAGGTGCCATCATTTACAACCTCTACAGAACGATCAGTGAAAGTCAACATACCAACGATACCTTGAGACCTGCAACTTTGATGTGCAGTTTTGCAGCCTTGGGAGTGCGAGTGATGGCCAATTTTTACATGTATCAAGTGAGCAAGACCTTCAACGTTGATCAACAGCCAACTGAACAAGGTACCTCCTGACTAACCGTTGATATGTTTCAACTAAAGAATGCGCAATTTAGACGGAGTTAATCGATCACTGCAACCTGCGAACAACGGATCAAGACTGGAGCAAGTTGCGACAGTAGTTGGAATAAACTAATATTTCCTGGACATGGAAGTGTCGAGATGGAGAAGCTTCCTGTGGACTCACAACGAGCAGGCGTTTCGATTACCTGTCAAACAGTTTCCAATTGATAAACAGTATTCAACAGCAAGTAAAGTATCATTTAGCCACCGATTCTTCAGACCGACTTGGAGACGTATGCTCAGTAATTCTAGACATCGAGTTTTTTTCAGGGGTTGTTTAGTTTTAGTAAATGAATTCTAATTAGAAGTGTTAGTATACAATGCTTTACATCGATGTGGGCAGTTTGTCAACATTTTTCATTGAGTTTTACAGAAAAATATGAAGACGTAATTAGTAGGCTTTCGAAAAATATGTTGTAGCATATTTTTATATTAAATCGAAACAGAGTGGGTCACTCTCGTGGCAACTAAATAGGGCTAAAAAAGTTTAAAATAATCATTTTGAAGCAACATATTCCAACATATTTTGGCCTTTTCTTGAAGCAACATATGTTGAATCAACTTCGACATCTGATGTCGGAAATGAGATGGCACAAGCTCATTATCTACTTGAGACCCTATGCTTACCAATCGCTATCAAAAACGAGCCGAAACTGACGTATTTTAGCAATTTAAGCATTTCGAGCTGACCTAGAGGTTAGCATCACCGGCTAGGGACATTGAGGGTGTGGGTTCGAGTCCCATAGAATATTTTTTTGAACCTTTTTTCGAGTACTTTTTGTGATTCATTGCAGCCCAGACACTAACTCTAAGCGTTTATGGTTTCTGACCATTCAAGCTTGTCTAATCTATGTCAAATATGCCATTATTGATACAACATATTTAGTGACATATTTTCGCGTTTTTAGCCACATATTTGATAGGGTTTTACCAGCATATTTTCGAAAGCCTAGTAATTAGTACACCATCATGTAAAGCAGTGATTCTGACGCGCACCAGAATAGCACCGCGAAATGAAGTAGGCTGCATCGGATACGGAGCTTCGACATTTCGAACTTCAAGCAGACCGTATCCTGTGAGTACTAAGATTGAGATTGTGTCCGATTCTGTCCGGTTTGCTGACGCAAAGAAGCTCTACCTTTGACTGTACTAAATAGCGCGTGCGCAGTACCAAGAGTGACGTTATCGGGCGATGTCTCGTGGCAAAAAAAGCCGCCAATTTCATTTTATTGTACAGCTTCCTGAAAAATGCTGCATAGAACTTCATTAGTTGATGTGTGTATCATAAAATATAGAACAGGAACTTCTTTTTGTCAACCGCGAAATAATACCATTATGGTATCAAATGCCACATCCAGATAAATGATACTGCAATTAGCCTTTATCAGAGCCGAGTCTAGTCGAAGGCACGGATACAATAAGTGTTAGCCATATGAGGCTCAGCCTGTCAATCACTGTTGACGGCAACAAGGTTCCATCGGAGATGTTATCACAAGAGCAGTTTCTTGAACGAAAGTCAACCTTATCAGAGCTTCGAAGACATTGGCGACATTTCGTCCAGACTTTGCGGAAGTTTGCAACGAGTAGCTGATGGACCTCTTGGCTGCCCACTCACTTGCGTCATGCGGCCCGACAGCTGGCTGACCATCTGGTACGAGGTCAAGTTTGGTGCCCACTAAAATCTTGATCACGTTAGGGTTTCTGCAATATTCGTCAACCTCGGCTGACCAGTAGTCAAGAGCTTCAAGAGTGTCGACTTTGTTGACATCGTAGACAAGAAGGGCAGCATCAATTTTTCGGTAGTAGTTGTTGACCAGAGCATGATGGCGTTCCTGACCAACGGTGTCCCATACGTTCAAGCTAACCTCAGTGTCGTCTATTTTCATGACAACTTGTTTCATTTCGATATTCATCGTACTTGCCAGGATATCGAAAAATTCATTATCAGACATGCGCAGTAACAAGCTATCGAGTGATTCATACTGTTAGAGCTGTCATCAACTTCAATGTGTACCTACTTTGTCTTGCCAACTCCCCCTTCACCGATGACCGCTACTTCGAGAGTGCGTTTGTTGAGTGCCATGGATCTGGAAACAAGCGAACGCACTGTTTGAAGACAATTTAGAATGTAGACCGAACTACAAACAACGTTTAGTGACTGCACTTAGATGTCCACGTGACGCCTCTTCTAACATTAAAAAGTGAAAGCTCTTCAACCCTGGCTTCCATGGAGAAGATGAGCAAAGCGCTATATGCGCGAAACTCACTGTATAGCAAATCATGCTGCTTATGTGTTGTCTTATCTGAAACTTCACCTCGACCAACAATAGGATATAACTTTTGCCAACTGTTTAATCATGGCAGCGCTTATTTCAGCTGAGCTGACAAAAACAAGATTAAATATGTCTACGCGAAGCCGTACTCGGTGACTAAGACTACAAACACTTCTGAAGTGAGCTTTTGGACACATGTATCAGTAGAGTTTAGTCGAATAATGAATATGTGTCTCAGTTTTTGGCGAAGACAGGAAGATTCCTGATGAAAAGTGGTCACCTTAAATATCGGGGATACGCGTGACTGTTCTGGTTCAAGCGGAATCACGCTGAACTCTTCCATTGTTATCGAGCAACTTCTATTCATTGAGCTCTCGTCGTCACCGTTACCTTGGCAACCGGTTTATCAGACCAGATATCACTTTTCAATTTCAATGCCTGAGGCCCCGCTGTCATTTCAAGCTCAGTCGTTGATTCTGTCTACTATTGTTCCGCATTCTAAACTAACTTCATTTGAACCTCAATTATCGGTATGACGGACCTTTTTCTAGTATTTTCAAGCATCTTCTCAAACACGACTATTCGTTCTCTGATTTCTAGCTCCATGGCACTCGAAAAATGCACTCTCAAATTAGTGGTCATCGGTGAAAGCGAAGTTGGCAAGACAAGGTTTGAATATGATGAAATTGATGACAGTTATTGTATTCGAATCACTCTTTAGCTTGCTACGGCGAATGACGGACCATGCGTTCTTTGAAAATGTGGAACAAACCATGAATATTTCATTCAGACAAGTTGACACGGAAATAGACAACATTCCGGTTCGCTTGAATATATGGGACACCGTCGGCCATGAACGACATCATGCTGTGACTAACAACTACTATCGAAACGCCGACGCGGCCCTTCTTGTCTACGATGTCAACCAGCCAAAGACGTTGAAAGCACTGGACTATTGGTCTAGTGAACTTGACCTTCACAGCAATGGCTGTCGTGTCATCAAGGTATTGGTAGGCAACAAGATGGACCTTGTGCCACCTGATGCTAAGCCCAGTGTCAAATCTGGAGTGTCAAGTGCTTGGGCCGCTGACAGGTCAATAGGCAGTTCGCTGCAGACCTCTGCCAAAACGGGTCATAATGTTGCTCTGGCTTTCGAGGCTGCTATCAGGTTGACGACAAAGTTTCAAAATTTTGAAAGTCGCAAGACGTTACCCAAGGATCCCATACGCAAACCTCGTAGAAACGAAGTGTCACAGAAATCCTCTAAGAAATGCTGCTACATCCTCTGATCTATACGGATCTTTGATACCGATTCATTACCCTTTGACTCAATAAAGCTGACCATGCAGAACAAGTACGTGAGAACAAGCTGTCGCTTCACCTAGAAATTGGAAAAAAGTTTCATGGAACGGCTCCATAACAAACGTACAGTGTAAGCGTTTTATACTACCATGAAGGAACTGACGCTGATGGTCAACGTCGAAAACAACAAGCTATCGACCACATGGAACGGGGACTGTCTTTCGACCAACCACTGGAAGAGCGCCGGGCGGCTCTCAAAACTAGGAATCTCTGCTACGGTCAAGTGATATGACAATGTTCCAGTGTGTGACTGCAATGCATACCTGAGAACGTTTGAAGAATCTTCAGGTCCCGGTCCACCCAGCCGATTGACCGGCGAGCGGGCGGGCACGGATGGCAAAGCTGTAGCTTCCACTGTACTAAATGGCGCATGCGCAGTAGGGAAATTGGCGTCATCGAGCGGTTGCGGGTAACCCGACTGATACCTCTCTACTAGCCATGAAAGTTCTGCACGTAGACGACGTAACATTTTGACAAAAAACAGGGTTGACAGTCGCATTATTCAGGTGGTTTTGGCATACTGGAACTTAGCGGTCAACCTGCTCAAGTGTTGCAATATGAGCGATACGTCGGCTTTAGCTGAGGTTTGAAATGAGTTTGCAATCTGTCTAATTTCAGCCCATTTCCGGGCATCGTTGAGTGTCACGTGTTTCGTACCATAATAAACCAGGTCTTGCTTGTTTCCGAGAAGTAATTTCACTAACCGCGTATTCTGACAATTGAGCTCAAGATCATGAGCCCAATATTCGAGAGCGTACAGCGTATCGCTTGAGATGACGCTGTAGACGAGTACAGCAACGTCAGCGTTCGGGTAGTAGTTGTTGAGGGCGCTCTTACGGCGATCATTTCCAGCTGTGTCCCAAAGGTTTAAAGTTACTTCGATGTCATCTATCATCATGACCATCTTTTGAAGCTGTATTCCACTGGATGGCGCAACATGAGAATCAAATCCAATCTCTGTTGCTTGACGTATTAAGCTGTAAACAGAATCTATCATTAATCATAAGTGAACCGGCATCACAACACATTTTAATATACCTAGTTTTACCGACATGGCTCTCGCCTACAAATAAAACCTTGAGCGAAATTTTCTTCCTACCAGTCTTCACAGTCGGCTTGTTGAGTTTCAGCTTTGCTTCTTCAAATTTAGCACTTCGTCGTATCCCAGCTTCAAAAGCATTCTTAACATTGTAACCATTTTTGGCGGAAGTTTGCAACGAGTTCTCAATTTCATGGTCAGCTGCCCAGTTGGCCGATACTTTTGACTTGACAGTGGGCTGCCCATTGGGCTTCATGAGCTCGATCTTGTTGCCGATCAAAATCTTCATCACATTGTTTTTGCAATACATGTCAACATCCCTTGCCCAATAATCCAGGTCTTCCAGAGTTTCTCGTCGGTTGACGTCATAGACAAGAAGGACTGCGTCGGCATTTCGGTAGTAGTAGTTGCTCACAGCATGATGGCGATCGCAACCAACGGTGTCCCAAATAATCAAGCGAATATCAATGTCGTCTAGTATCATGTCAACTTGTTTGAATGACAAGCTCACAGTTTGTTCAACAACTTCATCAAATGCATCGTCAGTGAGGCGCAGTAACAAGCTAGTGAGTGACATGAATGCAATAACCGAAATTTACTTCATGGTGTACAAACCTGGTCTTGCCAACTTTGCTTTCACCGATGACCACTACTTTGAGAGTGAGTTGGAGTGTCATGGAGCTGGAAATCAGAAAATCGAATTGGCGATGAGCTAAAAGAGATTATTAAACAGCTGGAATATAGGTCCGAATAGCGTCAGGTCAGAATGTGAAAAAAAACGGTAGAATAGAATTAGTGGCTGAGCCTGAAATTGCAAATGTTGCAGCACTGACATCCAGTATTAAACAGTGGTTGCCATTTTAACGTAGAACAATAAGAGAAGATTGAGTGGGAACTAGGGTTGTTTATTTTTCGGTTTTCGGTAAATTAATTCATAGATTAAATGTGAAAAATATATTAAATAAAATTAAGATAAATTAAAGCTGCGAGAAAAACCCGTTGTGCAGGAAACCAGTAAACTCATTGTGCTGAGCGAAATTCCATTGTGCTGCGGGTTTTTTTGGCACAATCGGTAGTATTAGCACAATTAGAGCTGCACGATGGGCAAAGTCGCTATCAAACATCATAACTTGATATTCTAAACAACTGATAAAAAACTACTGTGCCACTTTTTGAGTCAGCACAATGGGAATATTCTGACTTTAGCACAAACTTAATTTTAATAAAAACATATATTAATTCGTTTATTAAATAAATTAACATTAATTAAAATTCATAGATTAAAAATAAACAACCCTAGTGGGAACTATTTGATACGATTGGCACAGCGTGATTCGGTCTGAAATTAATCAGTAACCTTTACTCTTGATACGTCCCCAGAGAAGTCTAGAATAATATATTTATCCTGACAGCTAAGGAGAAAAGTATGTCTTTCAAGCAGGGCAGGAATCACGAGTCGGTTCACGTAGCTGTTCTGGTCAACTATTGTGACGAAGTAAGACTTGACCCAGTTTCAAAAGCTGTCTCTGGTCAAATACGTAAGGGATGAATAAGTACGACTGAGTCTTAGTCATCAAATAAGGCTCTCAAGTGGGCACATATTTTATCTTGTCTCGAATAGCTCAGCTGAAATAGTCGTTGCCATGACGACTATAACTTGTTTGCAAATGTTTTCTTCTTTTGTTAGAAGAGTTGAAGTTTCAGATAAGACAACACAATACGCGGCATGATTTGCTAAATTTTGTATCATTCAGTGCCTCGAGTTTCATGACAGTGCTCTACCGCGTAAACGTTCTCGACTACCATGGTTGATAGAAATGACGCTACTGATCAACGTAGAACTCGTGAACAGCAACGAGCTATCGAGCGCTTGGAACGGGGACCGTCTTTCGACCAATCACTGGAAGATCACCGAGCGGCTCCAAAAACCAGGGATCTTCTTTGCTGCGGTCAAGTAATATGAATATTCGAGCTTGAACTTGAAGTAACACTTGATATCTGAGCAGATAAGGACGTGTACGAATTTGTCTGCCTATGAAAAAGCTTTCCTCTTCCTGGCCGTCATTCTTTTCGCCTTTCTCATTCTACTCATGTCCCGGAAAGTGATAAAACTCGTACCTCTGGTAGTTGACGTCAAAACAAAGGATGCAAACAAGCCTGATTTTACACTTTGTATCTTACTTCTCTGGACAGCGCGTAAGTTGTAGGAAGCCCAGCTGTGTGCAATAACGAAGTTGCCCAAAAGTCTGTAAGGTGGCGCTAGTTCCGCAAAATACCTCATACAACATTCTATCGAAGAAACTAACGCCACCTGTAGCCACAGCGGGCAACTTAGTATCTGCTCACAGCTGCTAGAGCGGAATATTTCATGATATCTTTCTCGAATCAGTATGGGGATTTTATCACGCCGTCTTTGGGATACTGTGCGAACAGTTTCTTGACCTGGTTACGTATGTGGCTAGCCTGGCAGTGTTCGTCACATACATCATTTGTGACTATCTTGAGTCAACAAGCGCTGATCCAGTTCAGAAAGTTTTCGTTGTGGCATTCTTTATCTGCATACTCCTAATTCTTCTCGGCATCTACTACACGAAGAAATTCTACAAAACTATGACAAACGATGAAGTGCCTGGCAAATATATATATGCCATATACGGTGCAAGAGCAGGGCCTCAGTTG
Source organism: Halotydeus destructor (assembly GCA_022750525.1). NCBI lineage: Eukaryota > Metazoa > Arthropoda > Arachnida > Trombidiformes > Penthaleidae > Halotydeus > Halotydeus destructor. Next base: position 13,487 of record JAIUWE010000046.1, read on the forward strand.
AAGTACAAGCAAATTCACATATTCGGAGCTCTCACAAAGCTTGACATTCAGCTATCTACAAGTGCCATCGTTTTGTGGCTTCAAGCTGGTTTCATTGATTATGACTTCGACGACATGGAATTCATGTTCGTCGCCCTCGCTGCCCTAGAGACTATTTTATGGTATTCATTCGGTTACTTTGCAGTGAGTCACTTCCAAGCCGCTGGTGGTTGCATGAAACTTTTCTCTCATTTCTAGGTTAAACATGAAAGCCGGGTTCTCATGTACTTGTTCTATATGGTCAGCTTCGTCGAGCCAAGTGCCATCATGTATAACGTTTACAAGACTTACCTTAAAAGCGACGAAATTCAAAATTCGCTAGAAATTGCGACTTTCATTTGCAGCTTTTTAGCCTTGCTAGTTCGAGTATTGGCCAATATTAGCATGTATCAAGTGAGCAAGCACTTCAATACTGCAGAGCCAGCTGAGCAAAGTAAGTAAAAAGATGGTCTAGGGATACTTCACTCATGAGAATGCATTTCAGCGGAAGCAACCAGATTTCCGCCTTCGACCGAATATGGTACAAGCACGGAAGGAACAAATCCATAAAAGCTAGACATTCGAGTAATTGTAAACCAAATGTAAACGTTTTTTTTGGTAATAAACAATGTTTACTGAACATACTCGTCCAAAGAGAAAACCTTTGCTACGTATCTAGAATCAATTTCTAATAAATCTATGAAAAAGTTGGAAAGCAACTCTGTATCTCCCATAGGCTAAACTGGACTAAATGAAACCGTTATTGCAAGATGGCGAACCGAGAGGTCTTGTATGTTCTGAGCGTTTCAAAACTAATCTTATCCTCTTTAGAGTAGAGTATTCCATGAGTTTTGGAAAAGTCTGTGGTTACAAACAACACCACGATGAACTTTTTTCCGGTCTGTCATCGTCTTCAGGACGAATCGAGTCATTTGGACTAGGCTTCACTATCTTCCCGTTCTCAACATCTTGAAACTTGCTGGTCAGCCTTATCACAGCTTCGAAAGCATTGGCAACATTGTGTCCAGACTTGGCGGATGTTTGCATCACGTCGCCTATCGACCTGGAAGCAGCCCACAGGCTTGACACTTGAAACTGGACAGCGGGCTGGAGGTTGAGTGGCACGAGGTCCAGCTTATTGCCCACCAAGACCTTGATGACACGTGGGTTGCCACTGTAGCGGTCAAGTTCACTTGACCAGTAGTCGAGGGCAGTCAGGCTGTCTCGACGGTTGACGTCATATACTAGGAGAGCGGCATCAGCATCTCTGTAGTAATTATTCGACACTGCCCGGTAACGATCTGTTCCAACTGTGTCGAAGATGTTCATCTTGACCTCGATGTCATCTATGATCCTTGTTACCTCTTTGAGTTCAATGTCAGCCGTTCGTTGGAGCACATTGAAAAATACATTGTCGGTCATGCGCAGTAACAAACTAGGGTGTAACCGTTTTGAAGAAGGTAAACTAACTTATCTGACTCCATGATATTCCTACCTTGTCTTGCCGACCTCGCTCTCTCCAATGACGACCACTTTGAGAGTGCATGTCTTGAGAGCCATCTGATACCAGTTGGAAAATGAATGGCTTCCGAGAGAAATATATCACATAATCAATCGATAGTCAAAAAGCAGTCTATGAGAATAAAATCAAGCAACTTACACAAATCAGTACATTAAGTATTACTCCCGAGTCTACACTACCGATTTGTGTATACACCAAAAACTGAACAGTTAATTAGAGTGACACGAAAATTTTTAATTGATCACGAAGCTGTTCCATTCACTGAGTCTGACGGTTAAAGTATTGTCAGATTTACATTTCTGCTAGAGGTTATAATGGTTAAAATAACTTGGCCTTGAAAAACTGAAGTTGGAGATAAGATAAGTCTCATACTTGTTAATCATAGGTTCGGATTGCTCTGCGATGAGTAAGACTTGCAGAATTCGAGTGTATTTGCAATAAGTCTTTTCTATCCTTTCATTTAAAATCAAGATTTGAAACAGGATCGATTGTCTTCTAAGAGGAGAATGCTCCGTATCAGTTAATTTGTTTGTTACCAGCTTGTGAAAGCAACTGAAGCCGGATTTTTTGTCATGATCATGGTCTTCAGGTCTGATATTCCCTCTGGCTGAGTGATACCATGCTCGGCCTTCATGAACTTCGTAGTCAGCCGTATGCGAGCTTCAAACGCACTGTTTACATGGGAATCATCTTTGGCCAATGTTTGGAAAATTTTCTCAGGTGTTTCGTTTCAGCCCATGCTTGCGCACTTGGTATTGCGACTGGCTGCTGATCCGATACCACAGGGTCAATCTACTGCGAACTAGTACTTCGATAACGCATGGAAATGCGCCATTGTTTTCGAATTTCAGATTAACTAATGTTGTCGTAGGAATGAGCTATGTTCAGCGGGAATATAATAATTCTTGAGTAGCCAAACTAGTATTCGAGAAGATAAGTAGCAAGCTGAAATGGAAAACACACATTCGTCTCAAGGAAGAATTGGATCCAATCGAGCTAGCCCTTCGGTATGACATTTAAATATTTTGTGTATGCTGAAACTTGACTGCTAACTTGACGAGCTTTTCCAGTGCTTCTGAGAAATTGAAACCGGTTCTAACGGAGACTTGAAACGTGTGAGGATGTATCTCCCTATTTTCAGCAAATTCATTCGCCTCTTTGAGCGTCACGTAGTCTTCACCAGATGCGTCAAGCTTGTTGCCGATCAGAACCTTTATCGGAGTTGAATTCTTGCGATTGAGCTCCAAATCAGAGCACCAATATTCAAGTGAGTCCAGAGTATCTCTGGAGCTGATGTCGTAAATAAAAATTGCTACATCAGCATTTCGGTAGTAATTGTTAGCGACAGCTAAGTATCGGTCTCTGCCAGCTGTGTCCCAGGTATTCAGAGTAACCTCAACACCATCGATGTCTAACGTCACTTTCCTAAGTTCTATTGCGTTTGTGGGATCTTCGAGATTCGAAAATTCTGCTGTGGTCACTCGACGTATGAAGCTGTAGAAGAATTTCGATGGTATTACATTCTGAATTGAATCTGTGAAATATTACCTAGTTTTGCCAACGTTAGTCTCGCCAACAACAATTATCTTAAGTGTGCACTTCTTCAATGACGAAATGCTTCGTGTGAGCATCGCACCTGCTGATCGGACTAGTTGGAACTGAATTGTTCTCTTGATGACGGCTGTGAAAACATTCTTGACATTATAGCCGGTCTTGGCTGAGACTTGAAAATAGCAATCGATCTTTTTATTATCTTGCCACTGACGGATCTGCTTGGGATCAAGGACGCTCTTTCCGTTAGGTCTTACAAGGTCTAGTTTCGTTCCGACTAAAGCTTTTAAAATATGAGTACCATTCCCCAGAACTTCAAGCTTGTTGTGCCAAAAATTTAGTGATTCCATAGACTCTGGATCGTTCACATCATAGACGAGTAGAGCTGCCTGTATTCTACCAGTTGCAAGTGCAGAGTTGAGGCTTCCGGTGAGTTTGGGTATTGTCTCTGCAGCGCCTGTCATTTCCCAAATGAAGAGCTTCACTTCAACCTCATCTACGTCTAGACTGACGCTCTGTATTCTGGGAAACTCCCAGTCCAAGCGCGGCAAGTATTCTTCATTTTTCAGGGACCTGATCAAGCTTAACAATATTACTCAATGGTGGTTCATCACTGGTTTCAATCTACCTGGTCTTGCCTACTTCTACACCACCAACCACAGTGATGTATAAACTAAGCTTCCATCGTTCATCACCTGTGACAGAAAGGTGATAAATTAGCAATATGGTTCCAATAATGAGAGGACCGAGAACAGAATTGTACCTTTGTCGGATGTGGAGAGCTTCGTGACCTTTTTAGACATTTTGAACGAGTAGTGGTCAAGCTGAGTTCAACCCTGTTGAGCAGTGACGACCATGGAATCGCCGTTCACTTCCACCAAAGCTCACCGTATGCACGAACTATGCCTCACCACCAACTGCCACGATCATGTACCATATGTGCAGAAATAAGCGAATTCAAATGAGAGATGGAAACAAGTTGGTTGCAAGCAGCTGTGAGTTAACTGATTGTTATGAAAAAAACTAACTGTTAACGACTCTGTAACACAGCAGATGGCGCTCTTCAGTTAGAGGAGTCCGACTGATAGGCGTCTAATGGGTATTCGCTGCTCTACCTTATTCATAGCTGATGAAGAGTAGAACTTGTTCGAGATAGCCTAACTGTCGAATACAGCAAAACCTATCGGTCAATCAGACAAAACGAAATAAACTCTGCCCAAATGATGACTACATATGAAATGAAAGTTTGGAGGTTGATCTTGAACCTCGAATTGTTGTAGGTTATTAAATGGCATGTAGCACTCGGAGTGTGATAAAAAAACTAAAAGCATAGTTGACGAAGTATCCATCATGTGGTTTTACTATGCTAATACTCAGCGGTTAGATTGCTCTCGGATTGCAATATGAACGATACATCAGTTTTCGCCGATGTCTGGATTGCGCTCGTCGATCAACGCCTCAAAATTCATTCAAAATTCAAAATTTTTATTCGACTCCAGATGGAAAAACTGCATCCAGTCAGCTTCATTTGAGAAAGATGCTCCAAATCAGTGCATTTCTTTGTTACTAGATTGGCTGAAGTTCACTTTATTGTTGCTGAAGCAATTGTAGCGACCTTTTTTGTCATTCGGTTTGTCGGGTTTTATAGGGTTATCAAGCTGAGTTATACCGTGCTCGGCATCAACAAACTTCGTGGTCAACCTTATAAGAGCTTCAAAAGCGTTCTTCACGTGGGATCCATTTTTGGCCGATGTCTGGAAGGTGTTGCTAAGATGCTTCGTTTCAGCCCATGCCCTTGCCTCTGATAGTATAACAAGCTGACAATTAGGTGCGGCAAGGTCAGTCTTGTTGCCGACGAGAATTTTTATCACGGGCTTGATATTGCTGTGCTTTTCGAGTTCATTGTACCAAAATTCCAGAGACTTGAAAGTTTCAGGGCGAGTGACGTCATAAACAAGAAGAGCACCGTCGGCATTGCGGTAATAATTGCTGGCCACAGCTCGTTCCCGATCGGTGCCAACTGTGTCCCATATCTGACAGTCACTTCAACTTCATCTAGGACGGTTACCAGCCTTCTATAATCCACGCCGAAAGTTCGGTCCAGGTTTGAAGAAAACAAATTATCGGTCATGCGCAGTAGCAAGCTGAAGTAGAAAAACACAATGAGTCAGCAAAAAAGTGGTAATCAAGGAAGTTGGTTTGCATACCTAGTCTTCCCGACTTCACCTTCGCCAATGAGTATAATCTTCAGGAAGCATTTGCCTTTTATCTCGACCGCTTCCGTCTTTGGTGATGACTAGAGCTGAGTTAGTTTCCGAACGTGTTTCCGCATCTTACCTTTGACATGGTTGCTTTCAGTTGTCTTTGCACGAGCTACTGGAAAAACTTGTGAAAGAAATAACTGTTTTATTAAGGATTCCGAAGCTAAGAATTACAAATAATAAAAATACCGATTAGCGAAACCGACTGTCGGCTAAGCAACTCAACTAAGCACTTGTGATACTTTTTGTCTACGACAGAAGGAATCTCTGGTTGGCATGACGACCGAAATCTTGCAAGAGATACCGATGCATTTAGTTGAAGTGGTGGAATTTCGACATCGGGAGATAAAGATAGAATACCTGGAGTTCAGTTTTTTTAGACAGAAAAATGACTGTTTCTAGCCTAAATGTTTGCGATAAGAATTCAATCTCGAAACGTTGGCTTCGCTTCTGTTATATTTTGAATCTTGAACAGCGTAGATCGAAAAGCTTTGTCAGCCTGTCAACGGTCAGCTTGGCGGACGGAAGCTCGGGCTTGGCTGTTTCACCGTCAGTGTGAATCTTCTACTCACCATTAGGGTTCCTTTAGCAGGGTCAGCCATGAGCTGGCTTTCCACGTCACACTGTCACTCCTCATGTCTAGCCTCGGCGACCTCTCTGAAGTGTCCTTAGCTACTGATATCAATACCTCTGTGAAGCGACAACCAGACAGCATGCGCATAACCGATAGCTGCTATATGTGTTGACTCCATATCTCAGTAAAGTATTATCTTAGCCAGTTTATCATTTCTCTAAGTTTCACGCTACAGTAGAATCCGCTTCCGTTTTATAACATTGATAGTACTATAGGCTTCACCACAAATCACGCTAATTAGACAACGTTTTAATGGAAAAAACATGATTGAAAATCTCCTCTATCTGTGCTCGGCATTGCGATACTTAGCAGTCAGTTTAGTCAAATGTTGCAATATGGGTGATAGATCTTCTTTCGCTGAAGTTTGAAATGTGTTGGTTATCTGTCTACTTTCGGCCCAATGCTGGGCCTCTTGGTGTGTCACGTGTTTTGCAACGACTAGGTCTCGCTTGTTGCCGAGCAGTAACTTGACCAATTGTGCATTTTGACAACAGAGTTCAAGATCATGAGCCCAATATTCGAGAGACTCCAGCGTGTCTCTCGAGTTAACGTCGTAGACAAGAACAGCAGCGTCAGCATTCGCGTAGTAGTTATTGAGCACACTCTTGAGGCGATCCTTTCCAGTTGTGTCCCAAATGTTCAGCTTCACTTCCACATCATCAACCACTATCGTAGCCTTTCTCAGCTCTATGCCATTCGTCGGAGTGACCTGAGGGTCAAGCTCTTTCTCGGTAGCTCGGAGTATCAAGCTGCGAGCGGAATATCTGAAAAAGCATCATAACAGATTGTAACATACCTAGTTTTCCCAACGCCACTCTGGCCGACAAACAAAATCTTGAGCGAAATTCTCTTCGTGACAGTTCCCGAAGTTCGTCCGTAAAGTATCATCTTTTTTTCTTGAAAGCTAGAGCTACGTCTTACTAGCTCTTCGAAAGCGTTCTTAACGTTGTAACCATTTTCTACTGACGCTTGAAGCGACGAACTTATATTCCTACTGCTCGCCCACTCAGCTGCATGAGCTGCTCGAACTGAAGGCTGTAGATTGGACGTTCTCAGGTCCAAGCCCGTGCCAAGTAGCACCCTTGTGATTGAGCGATTCAAATAGTTCAATCGTTCCATTTTCCCGAGCCACTCATCGAGTGACTCCAGGGACGCTCGAAAATTCACGTCATATAGAAGGAGTACAGCGTCGGACGTACTTGAAAGAATCGCTGGAAGTGAAACTCTGACTGGCTAGTACTGTTATTGACAGCTTGACCGTAAGGTTGTCAACGGTTATTGTCAGCGCTTCATCATCAAGCGAATCGATTTCTTCTTGTGACCACATTCGCAAGAGCAAGCTATAGTTATACGACGGAAGTCAATGCCCAGGTTACCGATAGGAAGTACGATACCTGGTCCTGCAAGCTTGACTTCCGCCAACAAGTTTCATCCTGATGAAACAAGTCGGTTGAGCACCAATTGGCTGAGTCTGATTCCGCATGGGAGGACTTGGACGTCCGACATCTTGAAATCGTGCTGTGGGAAACATAGGCTCGAAAACAGCGGCCTGGTAACCTAATTATTGTGACGGGTCCAATCGGGCGACGGCCTTCCAGGGACTCGGGCACAATGGGCAGATTCCAGGGAAAAGGCCAAAGGTTCTCACGGACGTAGAAGAGAGGTCTTCCTTCTAGAACGTATAGAAGCTATAACATAGAAATACTAATCGCGGAATAAGAGCGACACTCCCTACAGACTCAGCTCACTGACTGTCATGTGAGTGTTGCCCTCTCTTTATTGCGCTAAGCTCCGGTTATTTACATTGTAGTCATCTAATCTATATACTGATACTCAAGGTGCACTCACTTGGAAGTCGCAATTTTTGAGCGATTCGAGTGGTTAAAGTCTTAGAATGAATGTTTGCTGCGTATCAAGAGCTGCGAAGGAGAATAAGAGTGAGGGGGCTGAACTAATACTGATCAACCTTGTTTCATACTTAGCGGTCGTTATAGCAACCACTACACCCCTCCTCCTCTATGTTTGTGTACGAAAATCTCGAAATTATCTTGTACACAACTAGACTATATCTTGCCAACTGTCATGGTCGTGAAGGGATCACGAGAGGTTCTTGCCTTCCTGGTCGACGAGGGCGGCGGACAGTGGTCAAGGGGCACAAATCACCAACTACTGACTGTCTCTGCCCTTGCTCTTAAGCAGCAAGGGCTTATATGTCTACATATCCGATACTCGGAGAGTTCGGCTTCAGGTCAACGAAGTGACCGGCATGGTTAAAGTGATAGGGGAGACGTGTAGCGTGTACCAGTTTCCCAGAGGGAGTGTCTGATACAACGGCAGTGACGCAGAACGGCATAACACCAATGACTAACAATATTTTCTTTGTCTAGGAAATGTACAGTCAGTATTAGTCATAAAACGTAGGCTTTACTTTCGAAATCCTTTGAATCTTGAAGCCGCATACATCGAAAAACTTTCTCGGCTTGTCGACGGTCAGCTTGATGGACGGAAGTTCGGGCTCGACACTGTTTAACCGATAGAATCCCAGTTCTTTAACTTCCTTCTCATCTTGAAACTTAGTGGTCAGTTTTATGAGCCCTTCAAAAGCTTCGGTCACCAGGTGGTCATCTTTGGCCGAAGCTTCGAAAAATAACGGGACCTTCCTTTCTACGGTCCACCGTCGAGCCCGTTCTCTTCTAACCACTGGGCGGTCATTTTGAACTAAGTCCACTTTGTTGCCGACAAGTACCTTGACCACATCGTCGCGTCTTGCGTGGAGTTCAAGTTGACTTAACCAGTAGTCTATGTTATCAAAGCTTGGCTGACTGTTGACATCGTACACCAAGATGGCACCATCTACGCCCCGGTACAGATTCGGGGCGATGGTCTTGAACCGTTCTTGGCCGGCAGTATCCCATATATTGAGCGCCACCTGGTGGTTGTCTACTGAGACCGAAGTTTTCTTATACTCGAAACCGACTGTACTTTCAGTAGTGTCAAAGAATTTCTTGTCCACTAATCTTAAAACGAGACTGATATGAGTCAAATAGATTTAGAGATGTTGGTTAATATGGAAGACAATTCATTTGGATCCGAACTGACCTTGATTTACCGACGAACTGATCTCCTAAAACCAATATTTTGAGTGTTGTCAGCGGCTTCTCTTGTGTAGCCATTGCCAAAGAGGTTGCGCGTTTACTGTGTGTAATCAACTGTCATGGAAACTAAATTCACTGTTTATCAAGTGCCGCCCACTTGTTGCCTGACGAGAGGCAAAAACTATGTACAGCTGAAGCCTGTAGATGGCGCTGTGATGCGCTGAAGAGTAACAGTTAGCTCTGAGCGCCACCTCTTGACAGTTTTCTCGCAATTTAGCTTGTTTTTTAATATTCCCTCAATATTTGCTGATTCAATCTACTTACAAGTCAATGTCTAAATCGTAGTTATTTTTGACATATCTCCTTACAGCAGAGAACAGTTTGCCACCATATTTGAGATATTTAAGGTAGAAGGTTGCAGTCAGATCGATGAATTCAGTTGGAATGAAGTTGAAGAGAACATAGATGAACGGCTTCATGTAAAGTTGACTAGGTTGGTACAAACTCTCGGGCTCATAGGACATTAGTCCCTCTTCGACGGCATCGACAACCTCGTTGAAATTTGTACTGCGACCTAAATCGATGAACTGGCTGAAGAAAGCCATCATGTTGAAGATAAGGCTGACAAATTTGAACATATCGGCATCGTAACCGTTTCGAACATTTTCATCAGTTCTGTCCCACGATGCCTTGACCATGTTTGCCATGTTTCCATAGTCCGTCAAAGATGTACTGTATGCATGAGGTTCGACCAGAACAACCTTGACCCCGAATATGGACATCTCGCCCCTGATTGTTTCAGTTATGGTTCTGACGGCTACCTTGCTGGTGGCGTAAGCCCCTAGAGCTGGGAATCCTAGTCGAGAGCCAATGGAACCAATGTTCACCATTCGTCCCTGACTCTTTTTGATCAATGGCGCCATAGTTCGCATCATCCTCAGCTGACCCTCGGCGTTGACCTTGAATACTCGACGGAAACTGTCCATCGAATCCCATTCTAAGAACGAAGCTGACCCAACTCCGGCATTATTGACCAGTCCCCAGAGACCTTGACCAGTTTCTTGGACATGGTTCTGTACTATCTCGAAACACCTTGCCGCATCTTCGTCTTTGGTCACATCCAGAGGTAGAACAGTGATGTTCGACATCTCGGACAGTTCGTGAGCGCCATCGCCGTCAGGAAAGAGACAGCCAGCGAACACGTGGAATCCCTTCTTTGACAGCGACTTTGCAATCAGGTTGCCGAATCCAGTATCGCAACCGGTCACGAAGACGCACTTGTCCTTCGGTGTGACCCTTGGCAGGATGTACTTGATGAAGAGATTGACCACTGTCTTGGCACAGTACCAGCAGCCAAAGATGGCGAACACGTAATAACCACAGTTTGTCACGAAAAGTTGCACATTTGGAAACAGTGACGGTTCCGAAATGAAGAAGCCATATAAGATGAGGAACAATACCGATGAACTTAGAATGGCCAACATTTGATCCCGTTTTCTGACTGTTCACTGCCAAGGTAACTAAATTGACTTGATCGTGTGTTGCGGAAACTTAGAAAGTCCCATTAATGGATTTTGAAACGGTCATTCTTCAAGTGGTCTCAAGGACGTCAACTTTTACTGGACAAAGAAAAGCTGTCTAGAAGGTTCGACATACTTTCTATTGCCATGTTCATGTTTGGATACATTTAGACGACCTTCTAGATAAAAAGAGAATCTTTTAATAGTCTCGTTAGCTACCTGTGGGCTTGTTTGTTGTTGACAAACTTGTTTACTGTAGAGTTCTTTCAATCACCCTGATGCATGTGAGAGACAAATTTAACCGTGAAGTTCTCATGATGGCCGAGAAAGTCTCAAAAACAATTCTCCGAATGATTAAAGTCAAAAACTGTCTGATTAAGATTCTAACTGATTCTGAGAACTGCAGCACTTAGCGCGACAGAATAATTCATTTCAATTGAACAATGAAAGCGAACTTATCTTCAAGCTGACCTCAATATGCTGTTACTTCAACAGCACCATCTAGAAAAACAAATCGAAACAATAGTAACTGATTAAGTAAACACGCTGACTCATTGTGAGAAGGAAGTTGACAAAAACGGTCAATCAGCTGATCTGGGCTCGGCTCGAAAATGGCGTGTCGCGTTTTTCTCGCTCTTTTTCTTCTTACATTTACTAATTGTTGCGATGGCTGTTTTGGTGTTCAAGTTTGTTTCCGTGCAGCTACCTATGAACATATACCCTTGCCGGAAGTGGAACAAAATTTAGGACGTTTACGAACAAGTGGCCGCTGAAGCTGGTCGTCAAAATGCTAACATCATCGTGTTTCCTGAAGATGGCATTGTTAGTCCAGGGGATAGAATCAGCGGAAAACTGATGATGGAAGATATTCCGGACGTTACTGAAATCAATCCGAACCCGTGTACGAATCGAACATTCGACAATAGACCCATATTGCAGAGATTGAGCTGCATGGCAAGGAACAATCGCATGTATGTCGTGGCTCAAATGGGCGACATCAAGGAATGCAGTAATGCGACTGACACTAACTGTCCCGAGGACGGGTTCTATATGTACAACACTGCTGTGGCTTTTGGCAATGATGGGAAGCTATTAGCGAAATACCACAAGTATCACCTATTTGCCGAACCAATGTACAATCAGCCAGAACTTGAGTTCGCATATTTCGACACTCCTTTCGGTCGCTTCGGGTTGTCAATATGTTTTGATCTGGTGTGGAAAGAACCTTCAACTAGTCTTGTCGAGAAGTACAAGATCGACACACTGGTCTTTCCAACTTTTTGGTTTGACCAGTTGCCCTTCGGAGCTGCCCATCAAAGTCAACAATCATGGGCTTTACGCCACAAGGTGAATCTTGCTTGCTTCGAACCTGAAAGCATATAAGTAGCGGAACTACCGGAAGTGGCATATACAATTCCCAGGGTCGAGCCATTGTCACCGAGCATTCAGTGACTCCGTCGTACCCGAGGTTACTGGTTGCAAGTTTGCCAGTTCGTCATGCCTATGTCAATAGCAGCTACTGTGCGCCGAATGTAGTCACGAAGCAATTTAACTATACCAAGGATGTAGGTCAATATCAGGATTTTTCTCCCATTCCAATTCAATTCTACACTAATGCAAAACTGCGAAATGTGTCCGATGAAATCGAGGCATGTGATAATGGTGTTTGTTGCAAGCTGAATTACACAATCGAAGGGGATAACCAAAGTCAATTACTGAATTATTACTTGATTGTTGGCAATCGCACGCACCCTGGTCCGTATAAATGGTGTGAAGAATTTTGTGGCATCGTAGCTTACAATGTCTCGAGTGACAGCTATTCAATGACGGAAGCGGCCATCTTTCAGTCTCTGAAACTTGAGGCCAACTTCTCAACCAATTATGTCTTCTCGAGTCCACTAGCGAACAATTACGAACTCGTACCAATTGAAGAGTGGACAACACAAGTGTCTGAAGCAGGTCACCATCAACTAACAATGGCCACAAACTCTCCCATAACTTCGGCCGGCTTGTATGGAAGATGTTACGATAGAGACCCAGTCAACTGAAGTCAAGGATTAGAAACTTCTAGACTCGAGTTCGTTCGGAGTGATGAACGGCATTTTCTGAGAAACAGGTTGTTACGTGAAACGTGATAGGAAGCAGAGCGATGAATGCCGTTATTAAATAACGACTTTCCTTTTAACTTTCCTTGATCCCAATCAAGCGTCGCCATCTTTGTAGACGATTCGGCTTAATTGGAAATTACGAGTGTATGCATGTCATAGTTGAACTCGAAGGCGCCTAAGGACGATGGATTGCAATGCAGTTTGCAATGCTCACATCCACAGGCAAAGTGTTGTGCAATCAGTTGATTGCGCAATCAGAAAGGTAAGATTGAAAGTGAATGGAAAAACTTTAATACCACTTGGGTGAGAAATCACAGGTTTGCTTGGCTCCCTTGGACTAGAACATGATTTTGAGTGATGATTACGATCGCTTCTTCTTGGCAACAAAACGGGAAACAATAGACTCTGCTCGATTTGACAAGAATGTACTGTTTCCCTCCACTGAGCCGGTAACGATGTACGTTTCCGGTGCATTGGGAAGAATCAGAGTCGGCTTCCGGCCCGATTCCTCCCTTTCGATCATCTTGTCGCGGACAATCTTAGCGAGCTCACGTTCGAACTCGTCTTCCGCATCCACTGGCTCGCCGCCAATTCCATCATCATCAACACCTTTGTAGGTTCGCATCCCTAAGAGAATGATTCGAAAGCTGATTAATCTAATCTATAAATCATGCGCAATTCAACTCACGCCAAGCAATGTGAACAGTGTCCTTGTCACGCAGCTTCTCGTAAACAGTTCGCAGCTCTTCCAACATGTCCTCCACTCTAATCTTCATCTTCTTGAACCTTTCAGAATGTTCTAACTTCTCCTTGACATTCTGAACCATGACCTCGAAAGGTGGAAACCTGTCCTCATCTACTTCGTCGTCATCGTCCAAGTTGACCGCCGGACTCTCGCCATAGTGTTTATCATTGTAACTCAGTTCTAAATTCTCTACTTCAACATCAGGTTCACTTTCCTCTAACTGAGAGCAATTTAATGAGTTGCAAAACTGAAAAATGATGAGAACAGCAACAAAAACAACAGAACAATTCAGTTTCATGGCTTTTCTCAGCAATACTGAATCATCATAACACACAAATAACAGCTGTTTCTAGGCACGTGACGTCTATGGCTTTTTGGCGCGAAGTTTGAAAGTTGGCTTACGCAAGCTGTCAGTCTCATTAGGATTCTGTTCAAACTTATAGAAAGGGATATTCCTGCAAGTATGATGACGTCATTGAGGCACTCAATAGTTTAGACTAAATTATCTCTTAACTGGAACAATTTGGAACTTTCATGAACAGTGAAACGGCTTTTTTATTCAAAGGCGATCGCAGTTAACTTAACTGAGTTAAGTATGTTTAAGACTTTATGTTAGTAGCTCTGAGCAGTTTATCGTATACAAGTCCACCATATAGTGCATATGAAGCATAGAAGTAGCCAATTGCATCAAGGAACTCGTGCGGCAACACGAATATTGTCTTTGAGGCAATTTTGGCAAAAAATGGCGCCGGACTGTACAGGGACTGAGGTTCATAGGACATTATTCCTTCTTCGATACAATCGATCACCTTGTTGCAACTACCTGAGCGACCTAAATCAATATAATCGGCGAAAAAGTCGCACTGATTAAGCAACAGCGACACAAAGTCAATCAGTGGCTTCCCATAGCTGTCTTTGACATGTTGCTCAGATCTGTCCCATGAACCGTTCATCATGCTGACCATGGTTCCATAGTTGGTGATGCCCGTCTTGAAGACAGCTGGCTCCACCAGGATGACCTTGATGCCGAAGATGGACAGTTCGGCCCGGAAGCAGTCGGTCATAATTCGAACTGCCGCCTTGCTCGAATTGTAGGCACCCATGAAAGGTACTCCGATTCGGGAACCGAAGGACCCAATGTTCACGATTCGACCCTCATTGGGTCGCAACAATGGCGCGAATTCTCTCATCATGCGCAGATAGCCTTCGACATTGACTTTGTACACTTGATGGAAGTTCTCCATTGTGTCCCATTCCAGAAAGTGGCCGAAGCGATGCCCGCATTGTTGACCAGAGCCCTTAAACTGTTGCCTGATTGCTCTAGTGATGACTTGACGGTTTTAAACGACTCACGAATCGAATCCGGTTTGGTCACGTCCAGAGACAGGACAGTGATGTTCTTAATTGTGGCCAATTCTTGACCACCTTCGCGATCGGGAAACAAGCAGCAAGCAAAGACATGGAAACCCTTCAGTGCCAGCGACTTGGCGGCCATGTTGCCGAAGCCTGTATCACATCCGGTCACCAGGACACTTTGACCCTTGGGGTCAATTTTGGGCATGACGTACTTGAAGACACTTTGTACCACAAATGAGGCCAAATACCACAGGCTGGCCATTGTGAACATGTGGTAGCCAATGGTCATTGCGCAATGTTGAAACCATGCTGGTGACAGCGACTGACCTGCGCTTGCGTAATAGAGTGCACAGAACAGTGGTAAGGTAAACGAAAGTGACACTAAGGTGAACATCGTGAAAAATATTATATGGTCATCAAAGTGAAAGTGAAACTGTTTCTTGGAAACTCTTTCAGACTTTCTGATATGTTTTGCTTTTTCTTTCGCTACATTGCAAACCGGTTATGTGCACATCTCGCAGTCCGTTAATGACCTGAGGCTACATTCTCGCCGTGGTCAGTATATTAACGCGCTCTCTCCCTCTCCCTCCCTCCCTTCTCGCCTCTCTGCCTCTCGACTCGCTCAAACCGATCCTTCATAAAGATGTCCCAGCCTTGAGCTAATTACACAGTTGGAATACTCATATTTTGACTGAGTAGGAGAGAGATGGAGAGGGAGAGAGAGAGGGATATGTATTTAACACCAAACCTGAGCCAGGTAAACATACCTTAGTGACGCAATCACCAGTGTGCACTGATAATCGCCAAGGAACTAGATATGACAAGTGAAATTCATTGGGTAATTGAGCAAACAAGAAAAAACTCGGGATACACAGAATGCCGTTTACAATGCAATTAAGCCAACCATTATTAACAGGTAGCACATAGACAGTTGAGCGCCAGTTTAATTTGCATCACAATGAGACTGACGATTGTCTACCTTTGCTACTCCATTGCTGTGCTCTTGACCTTAAATGATATCTCGCCTAATGTCGCCAATTGTCTACCGTATCCGTCAACGGTGAAATTGTCATCACGGTCATCGTATCCCGTAATGGAGAATCCCAAGTTGCTTTTCGGGGACATTCGTATACCTGGTAATTACAAGGTAATTTTCTGCCCATTTGCGTGCTGGTGCAAAAATGGCCGCTATTTGCATAAAGATTGCAAAAAAGGTTTACAATGATATCTTTCGCTAATTAACACGCTTGATTGTCTTCCACAGCAAAAACAAGTCGTTTTCCGGAATGCCATGAGCTACGATGACTGGCTGTGGCCGAAGGGAATCATTCCCATCGAGATAGACGCCAAATTAGGTGATTAGTGACTAATTGCATGCGTGACAGCGGTGACTAATTGCCGCCCTTGACAGAATCCTACAGACCGCTGATTGTCGACGCTCTAAATCACTATCATCAGCACACTTGTCTGCGGTTCAAGCAGCGCACCTTTGAAGTGGACTACGTCAGGTTCATCTATGACGAGGGCTGCTACTCGTCCATCGGGCGAATCGGGGGCCAGCAAACAATCTCCCTGGCGGAGGGGTGCTACTGCAAGGGCACCATCATCCATGAGGTCATGCACGCCCTTGGGTTCTGGCACGAGCAGAACCGGAGTGACCGAGACGACTACATTCAGGTGTTGTATGAGAATATCAAAGATGGCTCCGCTGACCAGTTCGAAAAGCTGCCAGCCAATGAGAATCGTCTATTGACGGCCTACGACTACTACAGCATCATGCACTATCCGGGCAACGCTTTCGCCCGCCGGTCAGACCTGGCCACCATGAAGCCCAAGCAGTCTGGGGTGGTGCTCAAGCATGCCTGCGAGAGCAACGCCCTCTCTAGTCTTGATATTGCAAAAATCTCCAAGCTGTACAAATGTCCGATCTAATTGAGGCTTCGAATTAGTCTTGGTCGACGGAAGACAATTTATGAAAGACTTGAGTCATTTCAAACTTTTTACACTAAAATTAAATGGCAAACATTTGAGAGTAATTTTAGGTTGGATTCATTAGTGTAGAAATGCTTTTAATGAGGATACACTACAGGTAAGAACATAGAAACAGGTAAAGGTAGGTAGCTTAATTAAGGTAAGTCTACCGGGCAATTGTTTCCGCCGAGTGACTGATTCCCGAGTTAACTGTACCACGAACTCCGAAGTCTCTTGTTGGCCTAGATAGGTGATAGAAAGGTTCAAGTAAAGGCAAATGATTCTGTACAGCTTATATATGTATGTGAATATGTAGTTGTGCGGACTAATTAGCTAATTGCAACATGTACGGAAGCGGAAATAGGGAGGAAGCTGCTCAATAGGAGACAAACTTGCCAAAGTCGTCCTGCAAGGAATTGTCTGCAGTAGGGATGGGATTGTGTTGCTGTCTCTGTTCATTAACTGACCTCTTAGGTTGTCCTAGAATGCTAATTATCAGGCATGCAATTAGTCCCAGCAGTAGGCCAGTGAGCAGGGCCAACATGGCCAATATCAGGTAGGCCTGCCAGGTCCACTCTTCGAACCACTTGAAGAGGAAGCCAAAGGTGGACTCGGACTCGTCCGCCTTCTTGGCCTTCTTCTTCATACAGTAGCCCCAGACATTGAGTTCGTGAGTGTCCTTGCACGTGCAGTGCTGGCCACGACACACCATGCCTCCCGAGCAGTCCGTGTCACTGAGGCAGCCCTTGGCTATGCACGTGTTGTTGGAACTCTTCTCGAAATTGGAGTCACATTCGCACTTCTTCGTCACCGTGGAACAGAACGAGTAGAGAGACTGCTCCAGGCACTGGTTCGAGTCTGAACATTCGCCATCGTTGCGTCGATAGCACCAACCGTCGACACACCTTGAACCAGTCTTGAGGCAATCGACGTCACTCAGGCACTGGACGTCAGAGAGGCAAATGGAATCAATCTGACGGTAGCGAGGCTTGCACTCGCACTGATTGTTGGCCGAACAGAACGAGTCCCGGTCAGCGGCCCGGCAGGCCGACTGGCGGCGACACCCCTGCCCCAGGCGGGTGCCAGCGATGCACAGCCCGGACTGGCAGTAGCCGTGCTGGTCGTCGCAGTCATTGTTGTTGAAACATCTGTCATGTTCTATGCACGTTCCCTTTTTCGATTGCTTGTAGCCAATGATGCACTTGCAGGTCCCTTGTTCGCAAATGGACTTTGAGTCGTTCTTAGAACACTCTTCATTGATCGAACAAGCCTGAGCGAGTCCCTTCTTGGGCTTGCAGCGACTATCTGAACAGTACTCGCTGGCCATGCAGTCAGTGTCCTTGGAACACGTGACCGGAACCCGGGACACCGAACAGGAAGCCCCGTCCCGACAGCCGCATTTCTGGTCAAATGTACAATAGGTTCCCTTGTCCAGAGCTGCGCACTGGTCACTCGACTGGCATTTCTGGTCCAGTTTGGCCGGAGGCAGGCACTGGTTGATGTTGGAAGCAAAGCGTACCGCAACTAATTGCTGGTCACAGTTGCAAACCTTCCGGCAACTGCCACTGCCCAGCATGGGGTCATAGGACATGCATGAGCACACTGAGCCCGTTACCCGGGACTGGCATTGCTGGTTGTTGTCACAGTACTCGTGAAGATCGGCCTCTGAAAGAGAAGGAAACTCATCAGTCATGGTCACCTGGCTTTATGAGAGAAGTCTACCTGCGTGACACTTATTGGTCAACTGGTCATAAACGGGAGTCTTCTCTGAGCACATGCACTTGCCGCTGACACAGCTGCCGCTGTAACAGTGGTCATCGAAGCCACAATACTGGTTCTCGTCCAGGCCTTCGACATTGATACGGAAGGCCAACTCTTGCGGTCCAGCTTGCCATTGTCACGGCTAAAGAACTTGAAGGAGCAGCCCCAGAGACCGGTGTGAATGCCACCGGCTTGTTCGATGGTCAGCGTACTAATGTACACCTCGTCGTCGGGCTTCTTGAGAAAGCGAACCGGCTCGTGGTCGACGAAGACCCGAATGTCCGCAAAGTCCAGCCCGGCCTCCTGAACCCAGGCTGGTATGTTCCAGGAAAACTTGGTCTCAGGGCACACATCGTAAAATTTGCAAATTTCCTTCACGTTGAGCTTGAAGACGCCCGTTATGAAAACATCGGTTCCAGCTGTGATGACGCCATCATTGTTTATCGGAATCGACGAATAGAGATGCAGGCCGTAGGGAAGTTGTTCTAACGAATTTTCAATCAGTGACCCGAAGCGACGACTACTGTACATTAGGACATCTCGGTGAAGTGAAGTGGCTTGAACGGTGCTAAGAAAAGAAGATGGCCGCCGGAGAAAAGAAAAAGAGTTGAGATCTCGCTGGAATCGGTTCAAGTGTGGACTCGAGATGAGTCATTGTTGACAGAAAACATTCGAAAGGCTTTGGAATGTTGATCTATTTTTACTCTATTTGTATACTCACTGCGATGTGAACCTTGGCTTAACTGTGGCACTGACTGGATTAAGGGAGCAATTTAGCGTACAACTGAGAAGAAGGCACAATCTGAAGATGTCCCTAGTGAACATGGTGGACAAATTAGAGCTGGCCCATAGACCGATGGAATTGTTATTGAAATCAAGAAATGGATAAAGTTACTGTCGATGGTTAAGTTGAACTGAGAATGAACAGCCACTGGTTAACTGTGTGCCTAAGCGTTGTCAAGAGAGACGCTGATACAGTTGTTTGGCGACGACTATATTACGAGATAGGCTTTTACGAGTATATGAGTGCAAATTTGGAGCGCAGTCGTTTCGGCTCTTGTTTTAATTGCAGTTGACTTGCGAGAAGAGGGAGAGAGGGAAGGGGAGAGAGGGAGAGGGCGAGAGGGAACGCGTTGCTGGCTCCACTAATTGGTCAGTTTCGTTTCGGACTTCTTCTTATAATGACCAGGTTCACTCGACACTTTGAATGTTCACGCTTCGCCGAACACTTCCCTTTTCTGTCTTTGCTGCCGAAAGCTCAGCCAGCCAAAGATGATTTATTTCTATTAGCAGTAGTTTACCTTTATTTGGACAGTTGCACAGTAAATCTGTGAGACTGAAAGCAAAACAAAACATGTATATATGAAGAGTTGCTTGACATCCGTTCAGAGGGAAGTACATCCGGATCCGGATATGTATCGGCACGAAAACGGTTCCGTAGCCAACACCTCTGGAATGATAATCGCTGTTATCACAATTGCGAACCCTGTTTCATTGTATGCTGATGATCTACTGTGTGAAGATTACATTGAATATCATCTTCTACTGCCAGGGTTGCACATAATTAGCTTTGAATAACTAGCTTACTGTCTACTGAATCAAAACAAAGCAGTAACGGTCATTCATCTTGCGCAAGGAAAAGATGAGGACGAATTACAGCACTGCTTTGAAGTTGTTAGTTATGCTATTAGCTACATACCACAGCGTGGCTGAAGTAAGTGAATTGTCGATGAGGTGTACCAGATGTAGTAAATTGTAATGATCCTGTATGATTGCTCCAGGCATGCCTGCCTACTGGTGCCCACTGCATGTTTAATCCTTCATGCTGTTCGAACAAGTGCAATTTGAAACCAGTTGCTCGTTTCTTTCGCTTCGCAGTTCCCGTTAGGACGTTGCCGATAGCTGACAAAAGATGGTGCCACTAGTTTCTGCTCGCCGAATGATCAACTCTTGGTCATTGATGACAGCGAAAACTGTGTGAGTCTACCATTGAAAAAACGTGAAAATCACTCGGCAAGGCGATCTACCTTGAAGGTCACGTGGCTGCAGACAGTGGAACCAAGCAGTGTTTAACAAGAGCAAACAGAAGGGACGGTAGATATATCGCGATTAATTGGAATCGGGAACCGATCTCTACTTGCGGTCTAAAAATGAAATAAAAATTCCTGAGCGCGAACTTTGAGCGAAAGTGTTCTCTCTCACACTTTCTGATTTGAATCGTCCAACTAATTCAGTTTATTTGATCAGGGTGAATTTCCGTAAATCGAACGATGAGCAACCACAGGAAAAAAACCTCCATAGAATTATGCTTGCAATGAAGGTAAGTTGTAGAGTTGCTATCAAGTATCGAATATAGCGAACAAGACGCCAGTGAGGCCTTCGAATACTTTGTCAACGTCTTTCAGTATTACTTCCTTTTCCGCGTTGAAGATAGACGCAACTAGCTTCTCAGAGCCTTCCAGAGCAGCAGGAACTTCCAACTGGCTCAAGGCTCTGGTCATCGAAGCAAGAGCCTGTCGTATCTTTCTGATAGGGCGACCTGCTGTTTGCTACAAGGCTTGGTATAGCTGGCTGACGTCGTTGTGGCCAGTGATACCAAGAGCTTGCTGATTTTGAGGAAAGACAGAACCCTGGTGATTACTCTCTCAAGCTCGTTTGAAATGGATATCTCCGTTTTTTAACCGTCTCGGTGACCATCAAGCGTTGCACTTCACCTCGCTTCCAGTCTTGGAAGCTGATCTTGACGTCGTCCATTTTTTGCCAGATGAAAGCTCTTGACTGCTCGATGTCATCTTGAGTCCAACCACACTTTGTTTCCAATCGTCAATAGGGTTTGCAAGGCTGGAGGAAACGAATACAACGGAGAATAGAATCAAGCTAAAGTTCGACATAAGTTTGCTGATTCTCGCTACTTGGGAAGTAGGCAGAGATATGGTTGTGTCTCGATCTTCCAAAGAACTTCTATGAAGCAATTCATTGCGTCCAGGAATATAATCACGGTCTGCAATAGGCCATTATTCATTCGGACATTTCTTCCATCAAAGTGAAGCAATTGATGGTAAACATTGTGTTCTTGCTTAAAGGGTTTGAATGAAGCGAGAATAACATTCAACTATTGTTGAGAAATATACGTGATTCTTGCCCCATTTCGTGAGGCTGGATCGATATTCCTCCCAGTTATCTCTTGTCCAGATTATGTCTCTTAGTATTGCTGTTACGTAGCAGGGTTTGGACTTGCTAGTATTCGGGTTTCACGCGGTTAGCGGTGGAGAGTGCTTCTTCTACTGTCCGATTCGGAGTGAGATAACGTACGCGGTATCTAGTCACAACTTGAGTTAAGTAAAAGGCTTTATTCGCAACTGTAACTTACAGTGTCTTAAACATAACTAAATGGTAAAGTGGCCGCAACTCGCGGCCGTCAGCAGCTGAGTGGCCTGAACGGTACTGCGCAGACGCAGGAGTCCTGCTGTCATAGTGGCGGCGTAACAGTGCCCCCTTCTAGTGAAGGTCCCAGGTGCTGGTATAAATGTATCAAAAAGTGTAAACATGTGTTAAAATAAAGACGCTTTGTCCAATAAATGTGGCTACATATCAATTATTAAATGTTCTTCCTTCAATTGTTTGCAGTTTACTTTTCTGCAAGAGAGGACTCCTCTCGCGCATCCAGATTTGCAACTGGAATATACGCATCGGGTCGTTCATGACAAAGAACGAGACGATCGCCATGGCATTGCCAGAGACGATTCGTCTTCCAAGCCGATGACGACAACATGTAGTTGTCATTGCGTCCTTTGGCCATTATGATGAAGGGTCCTTCATATGGCTCATAGTTGAATGTAGTAGTTCCGCCGGGCTTGAGCATTTTGAGCGCATAAACTTTCTCGCCAAGTTCAAAAGTTCGGGACTTCCGATGCTTGTTGACGCGCTTCTCCAGCTGGGCGCTGATAATGTTCATCCGGCTCCAGGCATGTTGACGAGCTTTCAGCGCCTTCTCGTGATAGAGGTGAGGGAGTCCCTCTGGCGCTTCCACAGCGCCGGTCAACTCGACCAAGCCAAGTTTCAGGTCAATTTCACCCATGGGTTGGACACCGAAGAGCAAGTAGTACGGCGAGTAGCCAGTTACACTATGTACTCTGGTGTTGTATGCCCAAACTGCATATGGCAGCCATTCGCTCCATTTACCCGGACTCCGGTCAACGTAGAATTTGATGATACTTTTCAGCGTACCTTGAACTTTTTCAAGTGCGCCATTGCACCACGGACGATAACCACTTGTGTGAGTCACACGTACATTCAACTTCTCCATCAGCTCACGATACTCAGTACTAGTGAACTGTGTTCCACGGTCGGATAGTTTCCGACTCGGACGACCAAACTTCAGGAAGACTTGCTTCTCCAGGAACTCCATTACAGTAGATGTTCGAATATTTGAGCTTGGCTCACTGACCACAAACTTCGTCAAAAGACACATGGCAGTAATGATGTACTTTTGCCGACGCTGACTCGGCGTGCTGACCACAACGATGTCGATAGCCACGTGACTGAATGGCCTTTCCACGGACTCCGTGATGTCCTTAGTTAGTGACACCATGGGAAGTTTCCCTTGTTTCGAAATCTTTAGTACCGCACATTGCTGACAACTGCGAACATGCATGATGCACGAATGCTCGAGTCGAGGCCACCAGTACTTTGCTGCAAGCGTCTTTCGGAGAGCTCTCTGGCCAGGATGTCCGGCCTTGTCGTGGTAGGCTTCTAGCAGCTGACCAATGAATTTTTGAGGCACCACCAGAGCGTACTCTTCATTTCCAATGTTCTTGTAAATTTTGTCACCAACTACGGTGAACGAATTTCTGGTCACGTCTTCTTCTTCAGAAGCGTCAGACCTGTGCTGGAGTCCAGCCAGGTACTTGCAAAATGCGTCATCTCGCTGAGCTTCAAGTATGTTCAAGACCTCTCCGTCGTCAATGTTCAACTGGCCACGTCCGACTCGGATCTCTTCATCGAAAGTCGGCTCTGCAAGGAGATAGTCTTTGACTTTCAATTCAGTCATCAACTTCGGCATGCGACTCAAAAAATCGGCATCACAGTGCGACTTGCCACTGCGATGACGTATCTCGAAGTCTTGGTCTTGAAGCATTACGGCCCAACGGAGGACTCTTCCAGGTGCGAGCTTGCACCTGTTCAGGTAAATTAATGAGCAGTGGTCAGTGACCACCACAAACTTGCGCATGTGCAAGTACGGATAAAAGTGCTTGATAGCGTCCACAATGGCCAAACATTCCCTTTCAGTGGTACAGTAATTTTGCTCTGCAACCAGTAATGTTCGGCTATGGTAAGCCACCACAAATTCAATCGGTCCCTCGCGAGTCGCGTGCTCTTGTCTCAGAGTCGCACCGACTGCGTAATTGCTTGCGTCAGTGTAGACCACGGTGGGCAGCTCAGGATCAAAGTACTTCAGTACCGGTGCACTGACCAGTGCTTGTTTCAGTTGTTCGAATGACTTGTTTTGTTCTGGTCCCCAGTCATAAAGGACTCCTTTTCTTGTTAATTTGTACAGAGGCTGGGCCGAGTCGGCATAGCCATCTATGAAGGCTCTGAAATAGCCAGTTGTTCCAAGGAAGCTCATTACCTCCTTTGCATTCTTTGGAGGCGGCATTCTCAGAACGGCATCGACTTTCCTCTCATCAGGACGGTAGCCATCTTTGGAAACAACGAAGCCAAGGTACTCGACTTCACGGGCAGCGAATGTACATTTCTTCGGATTGAGTTGCAGCCCGTACCTTCTCAGCAGCTTGAAGACTGCTTCGAGTCGAAGGAACATTTGCTCGAAGTTCTTGCCGTACACCAGGATGTCATCAAGGTACACCAGCACACCATCAAAGCGGAGTCCGCCTATGATATTGTTAATCACCCTCTGAAACTTTTGAGGAATGGTGGCGATGCCCATTGGAGCACCTTTGAACTGGAAAAGTCCAGCACGAGTCGTGAACGCCGTGTACTTGCGATGTTCTTTTCGAATCGGGATCTGCCAAAAGCCACTGAACAAGTCCAACAATGTGTACAGAACTGCTTCACTGAGCATGTTCAGGTTGTCGATGACTTTGATCAACGGGTAGCCATCCTTCTTGAGTTGACTATTCAACTTCCGGTAGTCGACGGTGAACCGCCATTGGCCATCTTTCTTGCGTACAAGATGAGCAGGAAACGCCCACTCACTGTCCGAAGGCTCAATAATGTTCGATTCGAGCATTTCATTCACGATGCGTGACTGTTCTTGATGCTCGAAGTAGCTCTTTGAATGCGGTTGCTGATAAACAGGAACTGCGCCTTCAATCATGTCGATGGAAATGGGCTCGACTCGAGCGAGCTTCATGTCCTCTTTTCGCCACACCAGTAAGTCTCTGTACTCACAGAGAAGCTCTTTAAGCATTTTAGATTCTGGTTCTGTGACTTGTCCAATGCTAAATTGTGACCACGGGTGGCCTTCGATTTCTTTTTCGGCCACTTCTTCGGCCTCTTTGATTCGGTTTATTACTGCAGTCTGTGCTGACTGTTCTTCGTTATTGGCCATGAGCCTTGAGTCAAGGTTGAGGAAGCCATCAACTTCACTCGCTGTGCACACCACTTGGTTTGTTTTCAAAACAATTCCCCGACTCGAGTGATTAGTAATTGGCATTAGCTCAGAGTCTGTAGTTCGCAGAACATTGGGAACCATTAAACTGAGCGAGTCGCTATGGTGACCTTGCTTCTTGTTACTGTTGCTGGTAACAACAGGCTTTGCCGCGCCGGCATAATTGCATTCGACGGGAATTAGTTGGGTGGACTTTGGTTTTACGACAGTGTCCATAGTCGTGCGAAATTGGCATTGCCAGCTGGCTTCTCTCGGGTCAGGAGCTGAAATCCGACTCGGAGTACTTTCTTTAATCTTCACATATGGTCTTGCGGCATGATCAAGGGCGAACGGTACTTCGTGCTTCTCAGCCGTTCTCAGAAGGAGGCAAGAGTCACCGCCAATGGAGAGTCTCCATTCGCCGAAATCGGCATTGGCCTTTGATTGCTTGAGAAAAGGCATTCCAAGAATGATTACAGGATCAGTGCGTGGTAATAAAACTAAGTCGACTTTCATGGGACTCCCAGTGAGGTCAACGGTAGCCTTCGCGGCTCCCAGCGCCTTTTTATGGCAGCCATTTATGTCCACGATGCCACATGTGCTGGACCTGGTTTCCAGCTTCAGCTTCTTTGCCAAGTCGGCAGAGATGCAATTCATCTCCTGCTCCACTGTCAACAACCATAATTGCTTTATGGCCGTCAATTTTCCCACAGACAAACATGGTTCGGCCAACATCTGGCTCTTGAACTTTTACCACTTCTCTCGAATCGAGTTCAAGTGCTCTGTTCAAACTGGGCTCGTCTTCATTGGACTTGTCTTCCACTTCGAGAACAATTAAATCGGAAGTGTCTTCTTGCTCTTCTTCCTTCTCATCTTTACTCTCGGTACTCTCTGTCTTTGCCGACTCGGCCTTTCTCAACTGGCCCTGTTTCTTTGGGTAGGTCTTCGCACTGTTATTAACAGGCTTAACTTCCGGTCGGTAGCCTGGGCGCAACTTCCGGCAGCTTTGGCTCGAATGATTGGTTGCCTCTGGGCAGAGCCGACAAGTAAGCTTTTCACCTTTGTTCTTCTTCGTAACATCACATTCATCAGTACTATGTGTCAACGACATTGGGTGATGCTCGCATTTTGATTTGCCTTCGGGCCGATTCGGTCTTTGGTCATTGTTCGGTCGGGCTGTTTCTCGGTTTTTGTTGTCTCTGATCGAGTCGATTTGATTCATCTCTTCGAGAGACCGAGCGTATTTGATGAAAGAGTTAAGAGTCACTCGAATATTGATAGTTTTCAGGTTCGCCAACCAGAGTCTGAGTGGCTTGCTGTAAATTTGTTTAACGCCATGAAGTACATGCTGTATTTTCGCACCGTCCGGCATCTGGCAATCGTAACGGACAGCGATTTCATTGACTCGATGTACATAGTTGACGATTTGCTCGTTGGCAAGTTGCCGAGCATTCAGCAGTTCAAAGTAGGCTTCTTCGCCCGTCCTTGACTGTCCTGTCGAGTCTCGCAGGAATTCGAGCAAATCGGAAAAGGTATAGCTTTGAACTTCAAGATTAGAGTTGGCTATCCATTTCATTGCGCTCCCAGCGAGTCGCTGAAGAGCCAATTGACCGGTGACCAAGTCAGTCCAGCCATTCACTTGTTTGAGAAATTCGACTCGAAGTCGCCATTCTTCAAGGTCAGTCTCGCCGTTGTACTCTGGAATTTTCTTCCAATGTTCACGACTCGTGACTTGAACTGTTGCAGGCGCTTCAGTCGAGCTGGAGCTTGCTGACGGTGAACTGTTTCCTTGTCCACCTGACAGACTTGAATTGGTCAACACTTGAGTCAAGAGACCCATTTGCTGTTGCATCATCTGCATCATTTGTAGCATTGACTGATTTTGCGATGCGGCCAGAGTCTGGCTCTGTACCTCATCTGAATTTGATTGGGTGGCTTGAGTCATTGACTCGCCATTTGAACCATTCGTACCTGACTCAGGGATGCTAAGTGGGTCGAAAGCTTCCAGATTCTGGTCCATAGCCTCAACTATGACTTGACTCTGTCTTCCGGTTGCTGATCTGGTTCGTACACCGCCGAGTTGGCGATAATCAACCTGTTGACGCGGACGAAGATGTCTTTGCTCTTGTACCGAGTCGGTTGATGTCATTGAGTTGAAGTTGTCTTACTACTGGCAATTTGTTCCACTTGCTTCAGGACGACTCGACTTCAATTGATCTCAAACTTGATTGATGGACTTGATTGTTGTACTTGATTGCTGGTTCCGTTCCCCTCTTCCTCCAAAAAGAACGAAGAAATTTTCATCGGGCGCCAATGTTACGTAGCAGGGTTTGGACTTGCTAGTATTCGGGTTTCACGCGGTTAGCGGTAGAGAGTGCTTCTTCTACTGTCCGATTCGGAGTGAGATAACGTACGCGGTATCTAGTTCCAACTTGAGTTAAGTAAAAGGCTTTATTCGCAACTGTAACTTACAGTGTCTTAAACAGAACTAAATGGTAAAGTCGCCGCAACTCGCGGCCGTCAGCAGCTGAGTGACCTGAACGGTACTGCGCAGACGCAGGAGTCCTGCTGTCATAGTGGCGGCGTAACAATTGCATTGTTTTAACTTATCACTTAGCCAATTGTGACGAATAATAGGATAAAATTGGAATGAAAAACAAGCATGCCAGTATGTGTTTCATATTCTTACATTTCCAAGATAACAGGAGTCAATTGATAAAGTATAGTTTCCCCCTATATAGTGTTGAAACACATGGTAGCAAACCAGTTAAAACGTATCGACCATCATGAAGAGTACTACAGGGATTGTATTGCTGCTGATAGCCACGATGGCATATTCAGCTCCCCAAGTTCACGCCGAGGTAGGTTTGATTCTTCTTGAATAAATAGTCTTAATGAGAATTTCTAGGATTGCATTGCAGATGCCGAAGAGTGTGAACATGGCAACGATTGTTGCTCAGGTGTCTGTGTCTTCCATGACGGTCTTGGACATGGTTTGTGCCAAAGCGAACCTGATCCTTCCAGGGTAAGTATGCGAAGTGTAGAAACGAGATACATGACTGTCTGGCGTTACAGGTATGTCTGAAGCTTGGTACTAGATGCAGGGAAGACAAAGCTTGCTGCTCAGATTACTGCAGCGGCATCTGCAAAGACGCCCCTTTCAGGGACCGTTTCGGTCAGCCTCAAGTAAGTTCATACTACATCATGCGACCAGATATGTCCCAGTACTTCTAGCAAGTTGACTAGAAAATATGGCATCTTGAGCTGGAATCAACTAACTGCATGTCGTCTTAATTTGTTTCCACAGATATGTACTGGTGTCGGTGGCAGCTGTAGCTCCGATAGGCGATGTTGCTCAAGACGGTGTGGGCTCGACAGTGGTTCTGGACGAGTTTGCATCGCTCGTCGAAGCTAGACTCTATATTCAGTTTCTGATACTTGCCCAACTTCAGGGGCTGAAGGTGTTCTAGTTCAATTAAAACATACACCTTCCCAGAAATAGGCGTGTGAGAAATGTCTTTTTTCAATAGCAGCTACGACTTAGATTAGTGGCTATAAATCAATGATTCTCTCAGTTATCTCTTTTCTGTTTTTTTTTCGCATTTCATTGTTCCGGCTTATCAACTGGCTTTCAATTGTCATTTGAGACGAATAAGATAAGACTTCGCTAAAGTTATCGTGCAGTATTGTATTCCCGAAAACATCTGAGCCAAAAGATAAAGTTTACCTAACTTTCACTATATAAAGTCGAAACACACAAAAGTAATTACGTCGAAACATTTCAGCCATCATGAAGAATACCATAAGCATTATTTTGCTGCTGATTGCCACGATGGCATATTCAATGTCTCAGGTTCACGGTCAGGTAGGTGCGATGTGGCTCGAAATTGTCATCTCAGTCGATTTTTCCAGGATTGCATTGAAGATGCCGAAGAGTGTGAACATGGCAACGATTGCTGCTCTGGTGTTTGTGTCTTTCATGACGGTTTTGGACATGGCTTGTGCCAAAGCGAACCTGATCCATCCAGGGTTAGTATCCGTAGGTTTACACGAGATACGTTTATGTTCCTTTTGATAGGTTTGTTTGAAGCTGGGCTCGAGGTGCAGGGAAGACGAAGCTTGCTGCTCGGATTATTGCTGTGGAATCTGCAAAGACGCTCCTTTCACGGATGAGTTTTTTCAGCCACAGGTAAGTTGAACTTGCATTAATGAAATGCAACCAATGAGTCCCAGGTCTTCGGCTTCGTGAGCTGAAATCTTGAAGAGGGGAATCTTGATTACGATTGAACTGTTTTTCCTCTCCATGTATTCCCACAGGAATGTATGGATGACGGTGGCTCGTGTGATTCGGACCGCCATTGTTGTTCGCGACGTTGTGGTCTTGATAGTGGAAATGGACGTGTTTGCCTTGCTCGTCGACAATAGAGATCAACAACGGGCGGCTGAGTCTTCGGCGGCCGTGACAGCCGGCCGTGCAAAATCGGCTGCGGCGGCTACGGCTGCGCGTGCGCGGCTGCAGCTGTATTGTTACTCGGCCACATGTTATTCCTGCGGCTGTACAACTATCATGGAAAGACCAAAGAAGCAGAAAATTGACCAGTCCTCGGAAAAGGTCAGACTGAGCAAGCCACTACACCTCAAGCTGAGGACGTCTTTGAAGCCGATCTATGGGAAAGCTCCAGCCTTAGAGCAGTTTCAGCGCGTCTTGGAGAATGAACAGCCCACGGCCTACGTACAGTGTACGTCCTGTCTACTCCTCCTTGTATATCAGGCCAGCGACGGAACATCGTCAATCAACAGCCATTCGAGAACCTGCTCGGGACCCGCTAGCCCGTCTTTGAGGCCATTTCTCGCGAAAAGAGTGACAGCCCCAGCGTCAGTGAAAGCTCATCTGGCGGACGTTCTGGCAACGTGGTGCGCAGAAGACTTGAGGTCCTTCGAGGTAGTGACAGGAAGAGCTTTCGAGGACGTCTGTGAGGAGCTACTCAAAATTGGAGCAAAGTTGCCAGGCATACCCGCTGAGAGGGTAGTGCCTTGTTCAATGACTGTTGAGAGGCACGTAGAAGCCCTTCACCTCACTGAGCAGACACGTCTTCAGGACCTCCTCGTGGTAATCGAAGGTTTAGCGATCATGGTAGATCATTGGGTCCACGACCAGTCCAAGACGTCCTATCTAACCATTTCAATACAATGCACCCGAGAGGGAAGATTGCTCAATAGGGTCCTGGCAACCTTGGATGTCATGGGCAAGACGGCAGAGCAGAACCTCGCACCCATCCAGAACGTACTGAGGGCATATGGGCTCATTTCGAAGCCTACGGTTTATGTATCAGATAATGCCAGCTCTATGAAAAAAGCATTCAAGAACCTCCACTGGACCGGCTGCACAGCTCATCAACTCAATTTGGTACAGAAACATGCGTTCGATCTTAAATCGGATGAGCGCCTCGAGGACGTCCTCAGGCTGATGGACACGTGTAAATCAATGGTTGAGCATTCGAAACGTACTGGTCTGTTCTCTCAGCTCAAGAAGACGCTCAAACAGTCCATAGAGGTCCGCTGGGACTCGCGTTACCTCATGTTGAAATCCATCAATGAAAATCGAGAGGGTCTCACTTCTCTGGCAACGGGCTCGGAGCAGCTAGCACAGCTGTTAGTATCTCTGGACTGGAGACTGCTTCAAGCCGTCGAGGACCTACTCGAGCCATTTTGGACCTGGCGCAATATGCTCTGTAGCGAAAACGTACCCACGGCTCACCTCCCGGTTCTATGTCGGGCAGCTCTAAGATCCCACCTTCTCGAGACCAACTCGGATCAATTGGCCCTCAGAACCCTCAAAGCGCGTTTGAGACTCCAGCTTGAGGAGCGCTTCATCGTCACTGACATACACCTCTCGGCGACCCTCCTCATCCCGAAATATAGACAGATGAAAATGGTGGAAGGACCCACTCGTGATGTAGCCAAATCACAAATCCAGGACCTTCTCAGTACCTACTGGCCCTCAGACCTGCCTACGGGCGATGTTCAGAAGAGCAACTCCGAGGATCCTTTTGCGGATGATGTCCTTGCCTCCCCACAGGTAGGAGAGCTCAGTACGTACTTGAACGATGCTGCAATCGATGCTACGAAGGCTTCTGAAGATGTTCTTGCGTACTGGAAAGCTGGAGAATGCCGTCTCCCGAGGCTGTCCAAACTGGCAAGTTGGCTACTCTCCGTGCCGGCTACAAGTGCGTCCTGCGAACGAACATTCAGCATTGCAGGGCTGATTCTGAACAATCGTAGGTCTCGATTAAGCGCTAAATATGTTAATTCACTGCTTTTTCTCCACTCCAATAAATGAGTGTACGTTGAGAGCTACAAAAGAATTCTCAACCCGACAGGTAGCTGCGTGGTTCTGGCAACCTGATTTGGTGGGTTGTAGAGACGTACTCGGGTCCTGGGGACGTCGTCAGGCCGGACACGTCATTGACGGGTCCCGAGACGTCTCCAGGCTTGACGCGTCACGGATGGGTCCTGTAGAACACCAGGCCGGAAACGTCATGAAATGGGTCCTGGAGTCGTCTCTAGGGTGTACTCGTCATGGACGGGTCCTGAAGACGTGTTCAGGCCGAACACGTCATGAAATGGATCCCGGAGTTGTCTCTAGGGTGTACACGTCATGGACGGGTCCTGGAGACGTCTTCAGGCTAGACATGTCATGAAAGGGGTCCAGGAGTCGCCTTCAGGCTGGACACGTCATGAAAGGGTCCCGGAGACGTCTCCAGGCCGAACACGTCATGAAATGGATCCCGGAGTTGTCTCTAGGGTGTACACGTCATGGACGGGTCCTGGCGACGTCTTCAAGCTAGACATGTCATGAAAGGGGTCCAGGAGTCGCCTTCAGGCTGGACACGTCATGGAAGGGTGCCGTAGTCGTCTCCGGGCTGGACAGGTCATGGAGGGGTCCCGGAGTCGTCCCCAGGCTATACACTTCATGGACGGTCCTCCCACGTATGGATGGGCCTTGAGAATTTTCTGGAGCTGGACACTTTTCCGGGTAGCCAGCTCTCATCCGCTTCGTTGATGATTAATGCTTACGGTATTGGCGGTTGTGACGGCCGGCTACGGCCGGCTGTGGCAGGGTTTCCGCGGCTACGGCCGGCCACGGCCAAGAATCTCTTTGGCCGTGTTGATCTCTAGTCGACAATAGATTATCTACTTTTTATCTAATTGTCTACTGTAGTTGAATAATAACAATCAAGCAGGGCCTCGTGTCATTTGTTATTTCAAAGTATGATACCTCACAACTTATCGTCAAAGACTAGAAAATGCGAAAATGTGTCAGTGCCAAATTAATATAATATTTTATTCGTTACTTCTCCGTGGGCGATTAAAAGAATATCACTAATCGAAAAAGGCAGACAGATGGCTGATGACGGCTCTATAGCCTTTATCAACTCCCGCAATCAGA
Source organism: Halotydeus destructor (assembly GCA_022750525.1). Classification (NCBI taxonomy): domain Eukaryota; kingdom Metazoa; phylum Arthropoda; class Arachnida; order Trombidiformes; family Penthaleidae; genus Halotydeus; species Halotydeus destructor. The sequence continues at coordinate 46,089 of JAIUWE010000046.1, forward strand.
GCAATCTTGAATTTACTGAAAGCTTCTACGACCAGCTGCTCAGCTTGCTACAGGTCAAGATCTTTGGCGGCAAAGCCTTCCACTTCTTTTCTGAAACTTCTCTCCAGGACGTGCATATTGCCCCTGAACGGACGAGCGACGTGGTATATCTCAATCCTGACCTTAGCTTCTTGTGTCTCCGTGAAGAAACCAAGGTCGCCTTGCAGTTAAATGAAACCGGTGACATTGGCGATCGCTTGTCTTGATTCACTGTCAGGCTGACTTTTTTTTACAGTTTTACAGTGAAGCCAACATAGGCCGGTAGTCCCCGCGTGCCCACGTATGCTGTCAGCTTTCAAACTGCAGCCATTGAGATCATACAAGAAGGTGTACGCACTGATCTGACCACTGACCAGATCTTGAGCCGGCCCTTGACATTGATCAATGGCGTCGGCTACGGTTTTCTTCATTCCTTGGATGTCGCTTTCAGTGAGTCTAGTCTGAGATTTCCAGCTGTCCATCTTGATCATGTTAAGTACGAGTGTACGCCAACTAGGGGTGTGGGAAGAATTCAGAGGAATTATTTCCACGGAATTCTTTCCAGGAAATAAATAGCTTTTTGTAAGCAATGGAAAGAATTCCAACATGAAATTTTTCAAAAATCGGTAATTGTTGAGTTTTTAGATTCAAAACTAAGACAATGTGCTAAGTTAAGCTAGTTAGAGTATTAATTGATAATGAACGTCTGAGGTTTCGACAAGGTGAGAGAAGGCGGGAATATTATTCAAAATTGCCGCCACGACAACACGTGACAGGCCGTGGCTTTGGTAGCACTAATAATTAATTTCTTCCAATTGGAATTCTTTCCAAAAATCGGAATTCTTTCCGGCATAAATTGATTCGGAAATATTTCGACACCCCTAACGCCAACGCTTATCGAGCAAAGAGGTCTGTTTATTATTTGACATCAATATTAATCTTGCACACAGTTTTAGATTAACAGCGCACATGCCTCAGTCTTGCATGTTTACTGAGTCATGTGAGCCTTTGGTCTACAAATTTGAAATCAACTGATTACCGTCGCAGGGCGGACCAGAGCGCTGTCATCCGCTTTTGTATAAATACCACAGCTAGGACAAGCAGAGCAATATTACGTTTCAGTGCAATGATGAAGCTCATACTAGCTATACTTGTTTTGGTGGTGGTTCTCCTTACACTTGAAATGAATCAGGTGGAAGCTGTAAGTAGAAAGCAAGAGATTACGATATGTAATGAGTATTTCCGATGTTAACAGTGTATCCCATCGTATGCCTCATGTGTGACAGGCATCGTCTTGCTGCTCTGGCAAATGCAATCTTTTCACTTTCACTTGCTGGTAGTTCGAGTCGTTGAAAATCGATGAACTGAAGGTCCACATTCTTGAACAGCTCGTAACAGTCATACCTTGCGAGCTTGAATGTTTTATTTTCAGAAAAAAGTTCTTCGCCTAGCTACACTTGATGCTATATTCAGCTATTAACAGCTTCGACCTTTCCTTAATTATATAACCGATGGCGGGTGCGCATGTTAATCAAGCATTATTTAGACCACTCCGTATAATAAATTACTCTGTTCTATCTGTGATTCTCACCTTCATCGACACTAGTACAGCTTATTGTTCACTGATAATGAGATGACCCGACCAGTTCAAAAGATAAAAGCAGTGATGGGCGAATCAGGCCACTCGCGTCCTGTGAGTCGAGACTCGAGTCGCCCAGACTCGACCCGCCCGCCCGCCCGCCCGCGGGCTCAACGATCGGGGCCCGTAGTCGGCCCGACCCGATTCAGCCTCTAGTGTGCATCGCTCGTCGACAATAGATTATCTACTTTGTATCTGATCGTCTACTGTAGTTCAACAATAACTATCAAGTAGGGCTTCTTATCAGTTGTTGTTTCAAAGTATGACACTTCACAACTCGTATCGCAAGCCATCTTTGCAGGCTGGAACATGCGAGGCATAAAATGTGTCAGTGCCAAATTAATATAATCTTTTATTCGTTACTTCTCGATCGGAAATTAAAAGAATATCACTAGTCGAAAAAGGCAGACAGGTGGCTGATGACGGCTCTATAGCCTTTATCAACTTCCGCAATTAGAGCGATCTTGAACTTACTGAAAGCGTCTACAACCAGCTGCTCAGCTTGCTGCAGGTCAAGACCTTTGCCGGCAAAGCCTTCTACTTCTTTCCTGAAACTTCTCTCCAAAACGTGCATATTGCCCCTGAACGGGCGGGCGACGTGGTATATCTCGTTCCTGACCTTGGGTACTTGGGCCTCCGTGAAGAAACTAAGGTCCCCTTGCAGTTGAATGAAACCAGTGACATTGGCGATGGCTTCTCTCAATTCACTGTCAGCTTTCAAACTGCAGCCATTGAGATCATACAAGAAGGTGTACGCACTGATCTCACCACTGACCAGATCTTGAGCCGGCCCTTGACATTGGTCAATGGCGTCGGCCACGACTTTCTTCATCCCTTCTATGTCGTCTTCAGTGAGTCGAGTCTGAGCTTTCCAGCTGTCCACCTTGGCGCTGTCCAGTGATGATACATGTAGCAATACGGCTAGCACAACGTAGCCTACTTTCAGCATTTCGACTGCTTTGTTTAGACGTGATCAGTTCTACTAATTTATTAGAGAACGAGCTCTGAAGCTATTTTATACTCATTTTCCTTGCAGTGCAGAAGAACTACCACCTAGATAATATGGAACGTTATCATGGACCACGTCAAGTGCGAGGAGGTCTGTTTAATCTTTGACATCAATACTACTCTGTCAGGCAAGTGTAGACTGATCTACGGCATACTGTGCAATACTGCTAGCACAACGTAAACTACTTTCAGCATTTTGACGGTTTTGACAGTACGTGAGCACTGATCACCGACTAATTCAATGAATAACGAGCACTGAAGCTTTTATTCACTCATCTCTCTGTAGTGCAAACAAACTATCAGCTGGATAATATGTCATCACAACTCATGACAAGTCACACTTTTTCTTGACCCCCTCATTGCCTCTATCGACCCTAGCTGTGATAGGCCATCTTCAAAGCATATGCTTTTCGTCCTTTCCTCTGGCCCCTACCGATACGAACCGCCCTCTAAGATATTGTGCTAAATAGGACAAAGATTTCTGCCACATTTGTTTTTTCCTACCCTGTGTATGTTCGAGTGATATTACGTGCTAGCCTTCGGCCACAATACCTGATAAAGTATTATATATCATGCCCTGCCGGAATCTTTCCCGATGTCGAGCCCCGGCCCGAAGTAGAACCTGTGACCCTCGGCGCAAGGTTATCACAGACAATTTGTGGCAACATCACAGTATCTCAAGTTGTCAAACACGCGACACACGAGTGGCTTTAGAACTTATCTTTTCTTTTCGATCGGATTACCGACTTGAGAAATCTTCGCATTTTTCGAGGTAAACCAGATACAGGGGTGCTACCCGAAAACCGGGCAGACATTTACTTGTCATTTAAAGAGATACGTGACGCTTGTGTATCTTCTGTGTTTGCTCACTGTGACTTCCGTCACCCCCAGCAATAGCCCTCAGCCTTCAAGGAGGCTCTCATGTATCAATCCTTCACCTTTGATAACACAGCATACTGTAGTTTGACACTTTGCCACATAGCCGCTTCGCTATCTCTCGCGCGAAGCAAGTTTAGGAAATCCGAATCATCTCTATTTGAGTTTGTTTGTGAATCATTACTATTGTTAAGTAAATTGGTTCAAATTGACTGATTCTGAATGATTAGTTGAAGTTCCATGAAGCTAGTTGAAACAATGCGCAAAAAGAACTGGATTGATAAATGGCGCCATGAAGTAGTAGCACTCCTGTAGATACAACAGACACGTACACCCGGAATGCGCTGGGCGAACAATTCTAAAGGCGTCTTCAACATTCCCATCCGGTAGTTTGTCACTCTCTTAGGATCGTCGAGATAGCTGCATCACATCTCACATAACATTGCGCAAGTGAAGCAGTTACGGAACCTAAATCATTCAGCCCTAGTGTTTTCTCAGAAACAATATCAGTAGTCGAAACAGCGAAAATAGCTCTTGGTATAAGATAGGATGATAGCAAGTCTGGCGTGTGCAGTGAGTTCTCGTGTCCTGATTCACATGCCTCAGTCTTGCATGTTTGCTCAGTCATGTGAGCCTTAGGTGTACTAAGTCCAAATCAGCTGATCACCTTGGCAACGCGAACCATACTGGTCGTCCGCATTCGTATAAATACCGCAACTAGGAAGCAGAGCAATTAACCTCGGTTAACTACAATGATGAGGCTCATGCTAGCTTTGATTGTTCTAGTGATGGTCCTCCTCACACTTGGAATGGATCAGGTAGAAGCTGTAAGTAGAGAGCCTCAGATTACGATTATACGACAACAATAGATCCGATGTTAACAGTGCCTCCCACCGTATGCATCATGTGTGACAGCATCGTCTTGCTGCTCGGGAAACTGCAATCTTTTGACTTTCACTTGCTGGTAGTTGAGGTCGCTGACAATCGACGAACTGGAGGTCCTTATTCCTAAGGAGCTTATAAGTCATACCTCTGTAGCCTGAATGCTTCAGTTTTACGAAAATGATTTTTTCACCTAACTACACTTTAGGCTATGTTCAGTTATTAATGGCTTTGAGCCTCCCTCAACTCTATTACCGATGGAGGGGGCTTGTGTTATTCAAGCTTTATGTAGACCACTCTCTATAATAAATTACTTCTTGCCTATACGCTGAACTAACCGGTCGCACCGGAACACGTGCTCTGTTGTAGAGATCAACATCGGCCGGCTAGTCGTGAGCTGGCCTTGCTGGTCGGCCGTGGGTATCGGCCACGGGTATGAAAAGTCTTGGCCGAGTGAGTCAAAGTGATCAGCTGTTCTAACATTAGTATACTAGCTTCGGGTGATAATATTCACGGCTAACACGGCTGTGTCGGCCGGCCAAGTTTTTTCTCAATTTTTATGGCTACGGCGGGCAAACCCAAACCTCGGCCGTGCTGATCTCTACTCTGTTGTAATCGAATCGAAAAAATACTCTTGGGATTATCGACTATTTCAACAGAAAAGAGATCAGTCTCTAGAAAAAAATATTTTATTGTTGGCTTGATGCGTAAAGGTTGGGATCACACTAAAATTGGCAAACCGCGGTTTGTATCCTCGGGCAATTTGAACATGGCGGACAAGTGTGTACAAAGGTTCCTAGATTGTCACGTTAAAGCTGTGTATGTGACGTAAATTTTTCCGTCTTTACCTTACGAGAAAGTATACAGATGCTATGACGGTTGACCACTAGTCGGGGATGCCGAAGTGTTTAATGAAGCACGGGAACTTCCCAGAAAGCACAGAACGATTTTCATACAACAAAAGCTGTAGCTCTTGCTTGTGTTCATAAGACGAGTCAACAGTGAAAAGAAAGGAATCTGTCATATTGCGATTCCAAATCCGGTGTGTAGGAGGTCTGGCTTAGCACACATACCTTGGGCTTGCCATTGCATGTTTACCATGTCATGCGAGTTTCTTAATCTGGTCTATAAAGTTCTAATCAACTAAAGATAGTAGAAAATAGAACCAGATTGCTTACATAAAAGGTAATAAAATTCCATATAAACAACATGACTTGAGGATGCCAAGCATTTCAGTTCGCTTAGCCGAAATGATGAAGCGTATACTAGCTATAATTGTTTTAGTCATGGTGCTCATGACCCTTGAAATGTATCAGGTGGAAGCTGTAAGTAGATATCATCAAAGCAAGACATAAAACGTAATGAACATATGTTGTGGTCACAGTGTCTCACCGGTGGGTCGTCTTGCGTGAAGGCATCCCTATGCTGCTCCGGGAAATGCAATCTTTTCACCTTCAGATGCTGGAGGACTTCGAGCTCGTATCTGTGAATGCTTCACGTCGAAGTCAAGACTTCAGTCTAACGTCTTCCAAGTGCAGAGTCGCGCTTTCTCGTAGCATGATACATCATAACGTACTTCAAGGTTATCACAGCTCTTCACGTAACGGAATGAGCTCTAAACAAGTCAACAATAAAGTATATCAGTTCAGTCGATATCCGTTGTCTCTCAATTTTTGTTCACCTTGACACATACGCAATGTGTTCCCATCCACAAGTGACCATATTTCGCTCCGCTGATCAGGTCATAGTTCGTCTCGTAAACTCTTCTTTTCGCAGTACAGTGTATCATAGTATAAAATGAATAAGGCCGCCACGGAGTCGGCGAACATTCGCGAATCCGCTTCGTCAAGGATGACAAAGAGAGATTAATGTCATTGTTCACCCTAATCACGTGAACGGGTATTTTCACTCGTTAGCGGACAGAAATATGACAAATCTCTTCACTAGGTCACATGCATTCCCAGCACGACAGCATCATCGATACACTAGACGACGGGACCGGGCAAGTTAACTGACAAGGTTTCCAGCCCGATGGATATCACAAAATGTATGACGGCCTACGATAAAAAGCTCATTGATGACATTCTTCGCTAACACCTACTTGCGGTAATATGAGAAAGTTTCAGTTGTCGGCCATTCTGTTCATCGGATTCATTCTGATAAACATCACATTGGCCTTCAGAGTAAGTACACGATCTGAAATTTCAGCCTTCAATACATTCAAGTTTGATGCAGTGCGTTATGAACGACGAACCGTGTCGCCATGACAGTGATTGCTGCTTAGGACGATGCCAAGGAAGCACGTTCAGATTCAGTGGACGACCAGGGATCTGTCGCGAGGCTTGGGATGCCGTGTTTGATTGATTGGTAGTCAGTTCAGAAAAGACAAACTTATGATGATGAAATATATGATTATTCCAATGAACGGCCTTGCTAGCTGACTCTGAAACTCTCAACATGAGTAAATAGGCTCCTTGTCGCCATTGTTGTCAAGCGGAAGTAAACCGTGTTGTCCAAGATGAGAATCTGATCGATTTCAAACTTTCTGCTAATTCCTAAGGTATGTGGCAAACCTGGTCATCCAGGTAGACGGACCTGTGATTATTGCTTCGGCCAATTCAACTGAGTATTACATTTCGACATAGTATCAAGTGCGTTATATCAAGTCCCGTCATGTGTATCAGTTCCCGCAAAGCTCGTCAGATGATATCAACTTGAACATTGCACACTTCACCGTTGTAAACGCCGTTAAAAGCAAGCTGGTCCGTACAGTGCGCCACCTAACGGCAGGATAGTTGATAGAGATTGGAGACCTGCACGGGCCGCTTTTTCTCGGCCGGACCCTACCGTGGCCCGTAGAAATCATGCTCAGCCAGACAGGCCCGACCGTTAATTGTACCAAATTGCTCTCAGACAATGACCAACAGTCTTCCAGGTCTGTAGAGAGCGCAACAAACCATGCACGAACGACTCTGACTGTTGCATCGGTGGGTGTATCAAAACTGCAAACGCACACAGAATCTTTGGTATGTGTGGATAGGGTTCGATAGTTCGAGTTTCATGACTACGGTTGATCCTTCAAATTTCCATGCTGTACGTCGACCAGTTGGCATGAATTTGTAGGATATTGTTAGACTTATCAGGTTCTACGTCCTAAGTATAAACTGCCTGTTAGCATATACACTAGAATGGTCTTATGCAGTTAATAATTCTATGCCGGTAGATGGCGCTCATGTAGGCTTCGCGCCACTCGCTAACTCCGCCCTCATAATAAACAACTCTTTCTTTATCCGTTGACCTGGACAGTAGTATGTGTAACGTGCTTTGTTTTGTTTCACAACACCAACACAGCCTTCTGTTAACAGTTACTGACTAGAGGATGATGCGGGCCGCTTTTTTTGACCCAAGCCCAACCGGGCCCGAGGGCATTGTCGTTGGGTTGCCACAGAGCCCGGTGACGTCATTAGGGCTACTGCGCGCGCGCGCGATTCAGTACAGTGAAAGCTACAGACTCTTTGCAACAGGCGGACCGAGCCCGACCGCCCGCGGGCTGATTGGGCAGGTCCATCGGGGCCCATAGTCAGCCCGATCAGATTCAGCCTCCATTAGTGATGGGCTGGTCGAATCGAAAATAAACTACAGCCAGTCAGCTCTTCATTGCTGTTTAGGCCTATCATTGTTTGAAAAACTCGCGTTGACGAACTTCTACTCTTCGAGGCTAAAATATGAAAGCCAACCAAGGCTTTACCTCTTTTTCTCGGTTTCGGTGGCGAACCCTGATCTATGTGCTGTATGTCGATTGGGATTTTTGCGATTCAGGTTGCATAACTGCAACTCCGTATCAACTGGTGTCTGTGCGCATTTCTGATTGTTGCTGCAATTGCGAGATTGAGCCAATACTGCTCAGCACGTGATCCAGGGAAACGACTGGCTAGACAGATAAGGAGAGTATTCACTAAGGGATCAAGTTTAATAGCAGCCTGGTGCGTACAGTGCGCCACCTATCGGCAGGATAGTTGATAGAGAGATACGGAAGTCGAATACGCGCGTGAACAACGTTAATTTAGTCCGGATGCAGATTACGCAGAGGGATATCTTCCTGAATTTTTGAACTATTAACTGGCTTGGTGACGGTAGTATTCGGGAACGATTGAGCTGACTCGACTATGATTGATGTTCCATAGTTGTAAGGCTTGACAACATGATCCACGAAACTGGTCCACCATTCATTTGTCCACTTGTAGTCGGCTTGAGGTCTGCATGGACTAAGCTTGCTGCTAATCACACTGGTCAGCTGTTCAGGGTCCTTTACGATGAAATGCGACAGTACTTCCGAAGCCGGCTGTAGCTCGGCTTCAAGGAATAACAGCTCGGGAAGCGCTACAAATTCTACAGGCAGGAATACAACCATCTCGACTCACTGATATCCTTCTGTGGACGCTCAGTACCGATTTTTACTCAATTTTTATCGGCCAGTATTTTAATCGGAAACTTTGACTAATCACCAAACAAAACTAATCTGTATGCTCTCAGGGCAATAAAATCACGAGCACAGTAAGCTTACATATCTAACGCTTTCCATTGTACTCATGTTTGCGAAGTCATGATATTGCCAATGTCGTCTATACTAAACTTATTATAAACCGATTGTGGTAGAAGATGGAACCAGACTTTGTACCATAGAAAGTCATCAAATTCCATATAAACAGCACTATTTGAGAAAACAAAGCATTCAACTCTCAGCAGTAATGACGAATCGTATACTAGCACTTACAGTTTTGGTGATGATCATGATCACGCTAGAAATCAATCAGGCGGAAGCTGTGAGTAGATATAAAATCGAGATTATAGATGGGGAAGGCTCGAGCCGACTCGAGCTTTTGCTGAATGCGAGCTGAGCCGCCTTCTTGAATGCCGAGTTGGGAGCTCGAGCTCACAGGCTACTGGGCGAGCCTTAGCCGAGCCGCGAGTTACAAGGTCGAGCCGCAAGCTCGAGCCGAGTCGAGCCTTAACCTTTTGATATCAAACCTATTCGTTGAGGATCACATAGAGTTCAATAGGTGGTTGTTTTGTCATTCCGAAATGTTATCGAGTGTCCCGATTTGAAGCCACAGGTCTGTTCACATTTTTGGTACTCTTAGTAATCTTCATGTTGGTCAAAATTTTAGCATAGAAAACATGGCTCAGTTACAATTTTGGCCATGCCTACGGCTCGCCCGCAGCTCACTACCCGGCTCACCATCGAGCTGTCCGAGCCGTGAAAAGCCAGCGAGTCGAGCTGTCGAGCCGTCACACACGCTCATCATCGAGCCTTTGAGCCCGAGCCTTTGAGGCTCGAGCCGACAGCTCGAGAGCTCGAGCCGAGTTTTCGCCCATCTATAATCGAGATACGTTATGCCCAGTGTCTAGGTAATCGAACGTAATATCAAGAGGATTTTTGTCTTTTAGTTTAAGTCATGTCCCTATTCGCATATTATCGCCCGCTAGCTAAAGCAGAGAGTTACTGACAGATTCGTTGGCTAACGATGAAGCTGTCGACTAGGAAATATAAGCTCTTTCTGGCCCGAGTAGTGTTGGCCTCGCTTGTTGACTATTGTCCCTTTCGCAGAGTTGACATCAAGGAGTGCTCTTTGTACTGTTCTAATTAGTCCATTCTCTACAGGCTTGTGTCTGGCTTGGACAGTACTGTAAGAGGCACAGTGACTGTTGCTCTGGTCGGTGTGCCTTCTATGATACTGTCAACAGAGGGCGCATAGGCTATTGTCGGTCCCGGTAACCTGCCGTACCTCAGAAGCCTCTCACGTGCGACGATCCCAACGCTGGTTGCGGTTCTCTTCGCGTGATGACGAAACTTTCATATTTACTGCTTTATCAGTAATGAGATGGCTGGAAAGTTGGCACGCCCACTCGTAATCTAACTAATAAAGTTCCCTTCAACCTGTATAGAACTGTGGTCCCAATAAATCTACCTATATCTGATCTCGTCAAACGTCTACAGTGGCGTCCGGGAACGTTTTCAGAACTAGAACGCTTCTAAACGGAACATTTGAAGAGTGAATAAGAGGACGTCTCAGTCAGTCAGTGCTGACAAATACAGTACGATGCATAAAGGTTTGCAATTTTTTTCCTATATTTTCGGTTGAACTCAATGCAAATGTCAAACAAAACTTGCAAACCTTTATGCATTGCAGTGTATATGGGAATGTAGGAAGCACTTTTAAATTCACTGGACGGTCGGGACTTTGTCGCGCAACCTGGGATTCAGTTTTTGAATGATTGGCTATCAGTTGTAAGAGGGATAAGAGTATTGTCATGTCGCTGATAATCACTCAAATAAAATTCCATGCAAATCCAGTTATCTGTATTTTTCATTCGTAACGAGAAGCATGCGGAACGCAGCGCTGATCGTTTTGCTCGTCTTCGCCATTGTGGCTTTTTCAGTATTAGAGGTTCAACCCCAAGTATGTCAGCCACATATATCTACAGCTTACCGTTTACTTACTTTTCTCTTACTCCCAAGGTCTGTGGCAAACCTGGTCACCAATGTAGACGAGCCAGTGAATGTTGCTTTGGTCGTTGCGTTAAGCACTATCGTCAAAGCATGGGATATTGCGAAATCGATTAGTCAACATCATGGTTATCAGTTAAGATAAATATTTTTCAGATGTCTTTCCGAGTTTCGTGGCTAGGCCCGAGCCTTGTCACTATTCAGATAGTAAATTCCGTCAATGATTGAAACGATTGAACGGATATTCTAAATTTAACCCTTATAAAAAGCATCCAGCTGATATTTCCATCACGAGATAGAGCTTATGGCCGCCTTATGATACCACAAGCTGGCCGCTTGCGGAGGCTGAATTGCCTAAGCAAGATGTGGGACACGTGACAAGCGGTAGCTCTATCAGTGCTAATCATTTATTTCTCTCGATACGAATTCTTTTCGGCGTCAACGGATTCGAAGTTTGACGCCTCGAGGTTTCTAAAGATCTCATCTAACAAAAAAAAACGAAAGTTTGTGCAATTCAGTCTTCACTGCCACTGACGTCCATTATGTTCTGAAAAGCGCTTCGACGTTCAGTGAAACATTATTAGGTCTCAAACACAGAATTCAACTCAAGCTGTATATTGTTGATACACACAACTTTAGTTTTCAGTTAGGTTATTTGCACAATATTGCACAGCTAGACGTGCTCGAAGCTACGCAAGGTCATAGGTATCGTTTCGTCGTGATTCCTTTGGCGGATACACGGATCGAATCTCATGCTTCGCCAAACACCGTTCACGTGATCAGCGTAATCGAGAGATGACTACTCGAGTCACTTATCTCTGCGAGAATATTCAGATTATCAACAATCTCTCTTGTCAAGTCTGTCAAGACAGGAACAGTGAGTAAATATTGATGAAATAAAAGTTCGTGCGAATACAAATGGGCTAGAATACTAGTCACTAGAGGTAGGAACGGATAGTAAGTAGTCGTACTATCCGAAGGATATCGGATGTGATCGGATACGGATAGTACTGATCAGATACGGTTATCACCATACTCTGTTATCGGCACCAGCTATAGAGAGCGCGAGGCTTTCCAACCGAAAGTTACTAGCGACAGCAAAAAGTTGCTGAGACTAGTCTTTAATGAGTCTATACTGTGAGCAGGATTTCGTTTCAGCAGCTCCAGTATTCTGAGTTGGAACAGGCGACGATTTTGAATTTTTGTATTCTTCAGGCAATTCGGCAAAAAACAAGGGATATGTCGGAGAATCGTCGTTGGAGCAATTCTGGTTATAAGCAGTCGGAAAGGGCTTTTTTGATTCGGTTACGGAAAGTTGCACCTCCGATTCGACCGACCGCGCCTATCTCAACTAGTCACAACACAGATCCAGCTTTGTTCATTTTAATCGATACAACCATAGCGATGCAAGCACTACGTGGACTGTTGCCGTGGCGGGAAAAAGGCGCCCTCTATTCAAATCCTCTGATCAATGCGTTTGTAATTTCAGACTGATCATGTATGTGTCACAATCTTAGTCGTGCTTAACATGTTGAGGCTGGGCATTTCCCAGCACTGTCGCGTATTCAACGCAACTACAAACTCAAACGGTCTGAAGCAATATCGGCCAGAATAAATTTGACAGATTTCAAATCGTGCAATTACTTTATTCAGCGTCTGGTGAAGCAAAATATCAATCTACGTGTGTACTTTGACATGATCGGAACGAACATAGAGCAAATAGCTGACCACCTGTCAAGGCGGTGTGGTCGCAGCTTCCTGACGCTGCCTTTCAAGCTCCGCTGCCTCACGCTCCCGTTTACGCACAGCCCTACGAGCCAATATCGCTGCGGCAGCGCGTCTCCCTTGGCTCCCGTCGCTGTCAGTCCAACCGGACATCAGATGTAACCCGTCACCAATTACGTGGAAAAGGTGGCCCAGCATGTCCATGTTGTCGTTCTCACTCTTGGCGACGGCAGTCGCAGTGCAAAGGGCCATCAGAACGAAAACCAGGAGCGACGACATTTTTGCAGTAACAAACATTCGGGATCGCTGGTGAGGAGCGAGTGTCCTATCCAATGCAGCGCCGGATCTTTATAAAGCCATAGTGTCGTCATAGTACACCTGGTTTGCCTCATGTTATTGTTTCATTTTTCTTCGGTGGCTTGGGTAATATGCTCCAACTCATCTCTGGCACTAGTGATGCTCTCGGTTTACAGAAACAGGTACAGAGCACACATGCAGCAGTAAAACCTAGAATTTCCAAAGCCACTATCACCTCGATTGAAACATTGTTTCTTTGCACGGCGCTTGATTATGTCGTCTCTGTTTGTATCTTTCCAGATATATACAGGTTCTCAGAGACAGCCGAGGTTAGTTGCACATCTCTAGTCCCTATCTAGATCACGTGCGGTCCATTTCGGTTTATCTTTCTCTCTTTGTCATCTTTGACATCGTCCACATGTGTTCTATTTCTACCTGCACACCTCGTCAGCAGGTTCACTACAGTTCACGTCTCTGTCGTTTTGCAGAGATGCTATTTGGTGATAGTCAGGTACGGGTGGCAAGACATTTTTTTTCAAATCATTGTATGTCAACGAATTTCATTGAGATGAAACTGATTATTAGAACTGGTAAAGCTGCAGTCTATCACGTGTCGTTATGGCGGCTTCTCTGAATAATCGTCACGCTCTCACTAACCTTGCTGAATTCTCATAACTATCATCCATCACTTACTGATTTGTCAAACTTTTTGAAAATTTCCGATCGGAATTCTCGCGACTGCACACTAGAATCATATTGATTCAGTCGACATAAATCCTCGGAAATAATTCATCCGAATCATTTCGACACCCCCTGAACGGTACTACAAGTACGTATATTCCAACGCAGTGCTACATGCAGAGGTGTCCGAAACAAGATTTAATAAATATTCGTATCTAAAGGCTCATGATTGGCAGTCAGTTCTATTGGAATTAGAGCTCGGCTGTACTCGAAAAGGATGCGTTTTGATTCGAAAGGACGCTATCCATACCTAAAGCCATCAAGCGAAAAATGAGGCCACTTGACCATTCACGGCATAGTGTTGAATGAAATATTTATCTACTGACTATGGGTAGAAATGAAGACTTGAGTTCTCTCTCTCTCTCTCTTGACACTTGACATATGGTCCCCTAACATTGCGTCGATCGTTCGGTTCGTTGTAATAAATCGAGTCACTGCATTGGGAATAAAACTTAGCGTGTTATTTAATTTCCTCGTTACCATCAATTTATGTATTCAACCTGGTTAGCCATTCTCAGCAATGTCCAAATCAGATCAAGTTCTACAGTTAGACCCGAAGGCAGCACAATTTGAGAGAACAAAGCATTTAACTCTCAGCAGTAATGAAGAAGCGTATACTAGCAATAACTGTTTTGGTGATGATCATGATCACGCTAGAAATCTATCAGGTGGAAGCTGTAAGTAGATATGAAAATACGATCGAATGTTAAGTACACGTAATGGCTAGTGTCTAGGTAATCCATCGTAGTATCAGGAAGATTTTTTTCTGTCAGTTTATATAGTGGTTGCGAATCAATCGTCGTGGTATGATAGACGGCAAGAAAGATGCGGACGATCGGAGCAGCATTTAACTCGGCGGCGAAGCGAGAAATTAGCGCCATCTTATTGAGCGCAGAATCATGCACTTCGTGAAATAATTGAAATGTCAATGGAGAAACACAAATATTTCGATATTTTTCTGATGATTTTGCGCACACAAAGATGGCGCTAATTTTTTGCTTCGCCGCCAAAGAGGTTCCGGTAAAATGGGCGGGGCGTGGCTCCATTGAGTGTGCAGTACAAAACTTACATTTTAAAAAAAAAGAACGCGAGCAATAGAAGATGCATAAAAAATTTTTTCGGGGAAAGTTGGGGAACACTGATTTTTTTCCTTTCGAAAATATCTCGAAGATGGAGAGACATTGGACGTCTAATGTCAGCTCGAGAATACTGTGAGACCTTCATTAGAACACAACAAGGCATTTGTTTGAATATCAGCTCCAACAACAGTTTTATCCGCAGATATGCTGGATTTTACATTGAAACAAGCATTCTGTTCAGCGCAACGTCATCATCGATTGTGCACGGTGTTGTTATTCAACCCCACAATTGTGTTTCCGATGAATATACATACCAAAGATGCACTGGATTTGTTTTTGAGCTTTTGACTTCATTCTCGGCAGCGATCTGGCGTTACATCGTAGTTTCACCCTGAAACGATGTTCATTTCTACCAGCTGCTATGAAAAACTCGCTAGAATGATCTGATCAAAATCGAGAACGCTTGTGGAACCAGATATGAAAATCTGCGGAAGATTTGTAATTTACACCGGGAGCAAGGCCTCGTTTCAGGCCGCAGCGAATCTGTGAATCATGCCGGTTTGACTTCGTTATCGTATTGATATTGTGACTCAACATATCGATGCACCAATATCTATAATGAACATGCCAAAGGCTAAATCACGTGCTGCCTACGGGCTCGGGCCGTCTGTTGTAGAAAGCCTGCAGCTTCCACTCTACTCTAACACGCTTGTGCAGTAACGTCTTCGCGCAGCCCGATAACAGTCCTCTCGGGCCTGGTCGGGCTGACGGCATGAACTAGCGGCCCGACTCATCTTTCAGACCCCCATGAGGTGCGACACTAGGAGTTACCTGTGACCGTCAATAAACCCAGAGTTGCTGGCCAAACGTCGACGCTCGAGATGATTGACATGTTGATTGTTTCTCTCTTACCTGAAAGTGTTGTTCATGTGAACGCCTGTCTTTGTAGCTTCTGGAAGCAAACAGCTCACAACGCAGCAAGCTTATGACTCGAGACAAGTTACGCAGTGTCGAACGGCGGCTGAAGCGACGTTTCAGTTTGCTGTTTTGACGTTCACAGGAGAGCGTTGAACAAGAAGGCTTGAACTACTCCTGCATCGTTTTCGCAATACGTAACTTTGATTCTATAATCGAGGTCTCGATGTGTATTTTTGAACAGGTATTATTGCCCGATTGCTTGGAGGTCACGCGAAACAGATTCCAGTTACTTGTGAGAGCTTCAGCTATAGAGGAACGTCGAGCTGCAAGCTACTCACGTATGGAACATAAAACTAACAACCGCATTCTGCACTAGATGTGAGGACTAGTTGTTGTGTAAGATGGTGAAACTCATCATAGATTTTAAGTCAGTCAAAACGGGATAATCCCCAGGATCGATGAAATCTGAAACGACGCTTTGATGTTGGTCATAGCTGGTGTAAGGCCACTGAGTAGTTAAGGTAGAAGGTTCGGCGGAGTTGGGGTTTAGACCGTCGAGGTCGGTACCGGGCTTCGGAGACGACATCGTTACAGAACTTTAACGCACAAATAAAGTAATAAATATCTTGAACACAATTAACTGTAACTCCTTTACTTATTCAGTCTTCAAATACAAGTAAGACGAGCCGGAGTTCACTCGGGCTCGGACTGAAGGTAAGTTAACTCTAGGCAGGCTAGAAACAGAGTGCCTGATATTGTAAACTATATTCACTTATATAGTGAACCGTACAGTGATCAGCTGTACTTTCACATAATTGACATGTGCGAGTATCGACATGGCAATCGATCTCGAAGATGAACTTTGACTTAGTTGGTCCCGAGGGGCAACTAAGGCCAGGGGCATCACAGCCCCCACCACTTAAGCCACGTCCTCTTCGGCACAGATGAAGATGACAGATGGTTTGATCTAGTAATATTAATACAAACAAAATTTTCTTAAACTCATTATTAATTAGTCCTGGCTCGGGAAGTTGAGGGTGACGGTTCGCTGTCGGCTTCTTTCTTGATGTTATCGACATCGATTACGCGTCTCGCGCCAGCTACGCATTGCAGGAAGATGACACTTTCTTCGCTGGACTGCGTCGCACTGTCCGGCTTAGCCCTCTTCTTCGCAGGTGATTGACTTGACATTTGGCTCATGCGCTGTGAGAGTTTGCGCTCGTAATCCAGACCAAGCCGTTGTCTTTGGCTTGCTGGGATTTCGCCAATGTCATCGATTTCGTCATCATCTAGCCAGCGTTCTGGAGTGTCCGGCACATACCCACTTGCACTATCGATGTCGGCCAGGTTCTCTAAATAGGGATTATCTCCCTCTGGCTCGTAGTGAGCATATATGTGCTTGACCACCTTTCGATTCTCTGGGTTTCTTGGGCACTCGTGAATCGCTGGTACTAGGAACGGTACTATTTTTCGTGTCGGCAGGTGCATGTTCAAAACATACGGGAAACTCGATGTCGATATCAATTTCACAGCGTCCTTGACGTTGTACAAGACACACCTTCTTGCTAGCTCCTTGATGTAGTTTTTCAAGGCGGCTTTTCTGGCTAACTTGGCACGTCGAGTCACGACATCGACATCGGCACTGGTTGCTGCCCTCATTTCGTCGAACATTTTCAAAAAGAATGTTCTCATGCTCTCGGCTTCGTTGTATCCTGAACAAAAATCGCGGAACTGTGACCCGATTTTGGCCAAATGTTCCTCTACTGCGTCCTTGAATGTCTTTCCTTTTTGCATCCAAAACTCAATGGGAACGTGGTCTAGTTCTCGGCAGTCGATTTCGAAATAGTCGTCGACTTCGTTGACTATTTCGGTATAGTTCATTATTGACCAAATTATTTGATGGACAGCCGCTGCTGTCGGTTTAGCCAATCTGATCAGTGATCGGGCTCTTGTTCGAGTCAGTATTTTCGACTTCCGGTCGGCCAACGTTGCCTCGGTGGTTACCCTTGGCTGGCTGTCTACTGTTTCCGGTTTGAAGAGGTCTTGGTTTTTCTTCCCAAACCAAATCAAACATGTCCTTAACAGCCTCGGACATTTAGAGTCGATACAGAAAACGACTTCGTTGTGCACTTCGATTTTTCTGTGTTCAGCGTAATCGAATTCGTTATCTGGTTCATGTATCATGATCGAAGTGATTTTGTTGAAGTCCAGCTTATCGAGAAACTGTAATTTATCTTGGTGCTTCCTTGGGTGCAGCGCTACAGCTTCTATATCCCATTTAGCTTTATCGCACAGTTTATGGAAGATCTTTCTCAGATCACCATACTGTGCGCCATAATATTGCATAATTTGTTTAGCAAAATTTGAGATTGCTTCGGGCTTGAGGCTGCGCAGAATCCTTTGCACCGCCATTAGGAAAACAAAGTCGAAGCCGGTATCGATATCGATAAAAACAATATCGTAGTTCAGTGCCTTGATGAGCATTTTTTGTTGCTCTGACAGCACTGCAGTTTCCGCTCTATCGTTGAACTCGATAATGATGTTAGCGAAGGGTGGCAACAATTCTAGCATCACTTGTTGATCGGCGTCAACAATCCAGAGGCCAACAAATATATTTAGCCAGGTTGACGGAAAGTCTAAGTGTACTAGATATAGCTTGCCATTGCGTTCGAGTCGTTGCTGAATTTGAACGATGTCGAACAGTGCACACGTTTCTTGATTGCAATACCCTTCGTGTTCGCATAAATGGTACTTCCTTCTTATAGGGTCGCCTTGTGTCATACACCTATAGTGGTCATTTTCGTGTTGCTCTATCGATATGCTGTGATCGGGATCGATATCGAAAGTGTTGACCGGGTCTACAAGGGGCAAGTGGCATAAACTTGGTGCCAGCATCGCCACCACTTTATAGTATTCTTCTATTTCGTAGACCTGCTTTGTGTGCTGACCTGGACTGGGTACAAATTCTTCGTATTGG
This sequence comes from Halotydeus destructor, assembly GCA_022750525.1. Lineage (NCBI taxonomy): Eukaryota > Metazoa > Arthropoda > Arachnida > Trombidiformes > Penthaleidae > Halotydeus > Halotydeus destructor. Next base: position 64,757 of record JAIUWE010000046.1, read on the forward strand.
TGACCGCAATAGACTTCTCGCCTCAATTCCAAGCTGGGAAAATTGGCTGACTTTTTAAGCAACTGCCTGATATCGAAGTCGATAGTCGGTTCTTCCAAAATGATTGAGCCGTCGGTTGGAATGACGCTCAATAACTGTTCAGCCATCTATTATGATGTATGTTAGTACACAAAATAGGAGTTTAGGACAATTTATTCGGGACACTTACGTTTTCGAAATCGTAATAGATTTAGCACAATTTGAAAACGACAAGACAGTTTGAACTTTCAGACGGCACGCTAAAAAGAAATTTTTTCAAGGGACCGTTTGCTTAGTGCAAAATGTTAATTGTTACATATAACTATTTTAGCTAGATTCGCGACTCTCGTGCCTAAATGTTCACATGTAAAGTGTACAAATAATTATCGGTTATCGACGTCGATCTATTTTCTTATTTTTGAGCTGATTCAGTAAATTGTTGCAACTGACTTTCCATGAATTTTCAAGTCTTGTCTTACGGGCTGTTTCTGAGCTCGCAACCGGGTTTAATTTCAAGAACTGTATTCAAACAGGGGAAAATTGATTATTGTTCACCTTTCTTCCAAAGATCAGTGTGTAATCGAATTTGACCTCGAATGTGTTGTCCATTAGCTTGCAGTAAAATCTTGCATAAGGGTGATCCAGTTTGATCTCGATCTCGAAATCGAACTTGTAGAATTTAAACTGGATTTTGGCGAGAGTTTCCTCTTGAAAGTACTTTTTCAGCGAATTCATTTTAAAATGTTTAAAAGTATTAGTCGCACTTTAACTCACAAATTTAGACGGTCGACAGGCCGCTTTGTTCGCGTAGACCTTCTAGGCACCGCTGGTGGCGTTGAAGTATCATGCCTTTGTTCGTCCCGCTGAGACAGTGACTGTAACTCACTACTTGGCGCCGATAACGGTGTCGAATTCGACTCTCGTCTAGGAGGTTGGCTTTCGGTTTGTGGCGGTATCAGGTCTCCTTCTCTCATTCGATACGGTTGCAAGTGTTCACCTGACACCCATTCGTGTTTTTTAGAGCCGGGGAACCGTAATCTAAACGTGTTCGGTCTATCCGCCATCACTTCGAGTATCGTCATCGGGAAGCCATATTGGTAATCTAATCCTTTAACGAAGCCTTGCTCTTTGACGGCATCTTTAAGCATGACCTTGTCTCCTTCCTTGAATGGGACTGGCTTTCTATGCTTGTCCGCTTGCTCTTTTTGGCGCGAAGCTGCCTCTGTCGAATTTTCTAAAACTTCTTCTCGAACTGCTATTGCTGGATGTTCATCACATAATTGATACCCGTTGGCTTCGTTATCGACGTCGCTGTCGAGAGCTGCACTTAACCATGAATCTATCGCCAAGTTGGAATCGAACCCGTAAAGGGCCCGGAAAGGCGAGATCTTGGTTGATGAGTGCGGGAACCTGTTGTATGCAGCGGTCACATCTATGAGATGATCTGACCATTTGTCTTTTTCGTCTTGATGATAGCTGCTTAGCATCCGTTTTATTGTCTGGATGGTACGCTCTGCTAACCCATTCGATGACGGCTTGTATGACACTGTCTTACGGTGATCGATTTCGAGTTCGTCACAGACACGCTGCATCTCTTTAGATATCAGATTCCTGCCTCTATCGGACATTAATGTACGAGGAGTTGGGTTATGTGTGAAAACTTGTTCGCGAAGAAATTTGATGACTTCTTTCGAGTTCGTTCTCTTGAGTGCTCTTGTTTCGACAAACTTAGTAAGGTTGTCAACTGCTACAATAAAATATTCGTGACCTCGAGATTTGGTTGAGAATTGGCCAATGTCTATCGATATCGATTGAAAAGGGACTGGTTTGCCAAACTCGTGTCTCAAATTCTCGCCAAAGGGGACCAAGGGTGCTTTTTTCGGACTTTTTCTATTCCTTCTCTGGCAGTGGTCACATGACTGTAGGTATCTCTTGACATCTTTTGAGTAATGTGTCCACCAGTACTTCCTCTTGATGAAAGCCAAAGTTTTCTTTATCCCTTGATGCCCGGCATCGATAGCGTCATGTATCTCGTACAGCACTGTACTGACCATCTCTTTCGGGATGACTAGACATCTCGTAGCATCCTTTTTGTCACGGCGAATTTTGAAGAGGACCCCATTGTGAAGGGTGAACTCTAACGCTGCGCGGTCACTCGGATCCATGAGTCGTCGCTTTATATCTGAACAGAACCTATCGGCGTCTTGAAGTTCGATGATATCGATATCCCTGAGAACCTTAAGCGATGGTCGATTTGCATCTCGCAGCGCCTTGAAACTGAAGGTCATTATATCTTCTCTGAGTATCGAGCCATCGTCTTCGATATCGAGTCGGGGCGCCCTTGACAGGCAGTCAGCAGCTTGCTGCGTGTTCCCTTTCACGTACTGGATATCGAAGTCGTACTCACTGAGCGCCATACGCCACTTCATGAGCCGGTAGTTCGTAGTCGTCCAAGTGCTCATGTAAACTAAGGCACGGTGATCTGTTCTCACGATAAACTTTTTATCCGAATGTAAATAAACTTTAAAATGTTCGACGGCCTTGACAAGGGCGTAGCACTCCAATTCTATGGCACTATAGTTGCGATGTGCCCCAGTAATGGCCTGAGACCAATACGCAACCGGTTGTATCTCAGTCTTTGCTATGCCGTCTTTGTCAGTCCAATTCTTCTTTTGCATGAGAATGGCGCCTATTCCATCCTTTGAGGCATCGGTATAGAGATAGGTCTCGTCGTCGAAATCGAAGTGTCGCATCATTGGCGCGCTAGTAATTTGGCTCTTTAGATCTTTGAAGGCTTGTCGCTGGACATCGTCGAACTTGATTTTCTTCTTGTAGTCAGGACACAGTAAATCAGTCAAAGGTTTCGCTAATTTAGCTTTATGTCGGACGAACCGATTCAAAAAGTTGATTGTGCCGATAAACCTTGCAAGTTCCCTGACTGTCTTCGGTTCCGGGAAGTCGTGAATCGCCCTGATCTTATCCGGATCCGGTCTCACACCGGTACCGCTAACGATATGTCCTAAGTACTTGAGTTCGGTCATGCCGAAAAAGCACTTTTTCGCCTTCAATTTTAAACCAGAATTCTTGAACACTGAGAACACTTCTTGTAACCTTTCGTTGTGCTGTTCGAGATCCTTACCGAAAACGATAACGTCGTCAAGATACAGCAAACAGGTATGAAACTTAAGGTTTCTGAAGAGTACATCCATGACCCTACTGAACATTGCCGGAGCGGTCTTCAGGCCAAACGGGAGAAAGTTGAACTCAAACAGTCCCCTGTGACTAATGAACGCTGTCTTGTTTTTACAGTCTTCAGACAGTCGGAGTTGGTGATATCCGCTCATTAGGTCAACAGAACTGAAATACTTTGAGTTGGCCAGGCAATCGACAGCGTCATCGATGCGTGTCAGCGGGTAGCTATCGCCAATGGTCACCTTATTCAGAGCTCGATAATCGATACAGAAACGGATACTTCCGTCAGCTTTGCGTACCAATGTGATGGGGCTTGCCCAAGGGCTTCTTGAGGGTCGAATTATCTTGAACTTCAAAAGCTCGTCGATCATTTCGCTGATAATGTTCCTCTCCTTAGGCGACGTTCTTCGAGTCTTCGCTCCCACTGGTTGAGCGTCTCCGGTGTCAAAGGTCAACGGTGCTACCGTGCACTGGCCTAAATCGTCCATTGACTTAGCGAACACATCCTTGTTATCTTGCAGCAATTTGAGGAGAGATTCTTTCTCCTTGGTGCTCAATTCTTGATTGATATTGAACTCGATATCGATTGTCGATTTCGAGTCCTCTTTCGCCTTGCTCGCGATAACTTTATAAATGTCCTTGTACTCTTCTTTAGTTGTGTCTATTGTGGGACTTTTTACCCTTTGGTCTAAAGACTTCCACTTAGACGCTATACAATTTGCCATTAAAAGGTCTTGATTCAATTCCGATATCTCAATTTTGGTCTCTTGTATCTGTGTCGAACTCGATAACGAGAATTTAGCTGATTCGCTTGTTGTCAGCCTCCCCTCCGCGATTGAAACCCCTTTGTTTATGACGACATCATGCCCTGAAGCATTCTGTACCAAGATCCACTTGAAGCTGGTCGGCACTAATCCATTCAGTGCTACACATCCGTGTCTCCATACCAAGCTGATTGGCGTGTTGATATCGACATCGACACTTGAGTGAGGATGCATTGATTCAACTGGGACTTTGGTGATGCAGTTCTTTTTAAGGACAGTTCTTACTGTACTCTTGAATGTTGTGAACCAGCCGGGTCTCGATATATCATCTCCCGATAGCGATTTCAATGCTTTGGCTTCTTTCTTGTTATCTTTGCGGGCGACACGAGCAGCGGCAACTCTTTGTTTTTCTTTCTGTCTCGCCGACTCTTTGTTTGTTTTTTCAGCTGACGTCACAGGTGGCGCTGCTCTCAAGGACGTTTCAATGTTGACATCGGTTTGTGTTGACTTTTCGAAGGCTTGCTGATTTGCTTCAAGTGCACTGACCTCTACGAATACTGGCTTTAATTCTTTGGCATTACGAGTTGTTGTTGACCAGAACAAACCGGATTCGCATTCGATAACGAGTTTGAGCCACTCAGTAGTTCGCCAGCTTAGTAAGATGTAGTCCGGTCTCGCGTCATCCATTACTACGAATTTCTGGACTGATTTAAGGCCGAACATGATGACATCAGTCCAAACTGTACCAACTATCGGCAGCGGAGAGTCGTCAGGCGCTAACCATTTCGAAATTGGGATCTACTGGCTCAATGGCTAATTGTAATTGCTCTGCTAATTTCGAAGACATTATCGATATCGAGCAACCACTATCAGCGAGGACAATGAGAGGGCGGCCATGGACAAGGATGCGAAGATGAGGGCACCTCCCGATCATGGCGGCATGTTGCTCGAAGCTATAAGCAAGCTGTGGGTGCTCGTACTTAGACCCAGGTGTGATGACCCTGATGTCGTTAGTACCTTTGATTACGATTGGACAATGAATGGTGATGTTTCCGATGTGAACTTGTTGTGAAATTTTATTAATGTATGCATAAAATTTCTCACTAGTTGACAAGATTAAGCTTTGTCGGACTCGGTCCTCTGCCATGTGAGGGAGTCCATTGGCTTTTCCCGAGTTCGATACCTGTGTCGTTGCCGATTTCGGTGTCGAAGGCTTACCAGGTTTAGGCGCTGCTCGCCGACCCGTACCTCTCGGCGGGAAGCCAACTAAGTGGTAGCATGCTTGAGCCATATGGCCGAGCTTGCCACAGTTTGCACACGGAACACGATAGTCTTCCTCGGCCCCTTTCTCAGGTTGACCTTTTACCATCATCGGTCTCGGTCTCGGCCGTGAAGGTGAGGTTATCTTCTTGGCTTCTAATTGTTGACGAAGCTTTTCAATTTCTTTTTCTTGTTTGGCCACCAATTTAGCCGTTTTGTTCTTCTCATCGATTTCGGCACGTTTCCGCAGCTGCATGTCGATACGACTCAGTAATGCTTTGAGAGACTGAACATCAAGCTCCTTGAAGTTTTCACTCTCCAGGACCTTGAACTGAATTTCATCATTCAGTCCTTCAATAATATCGCTTACTATCTGTGTCGGCGTTGGGTTCGAGTAGCAAGAGTAGATGTGAGTCAATTTCTGATTAAAGTAATCGAGACTCGATAACGATTCCTGCTTGAACATTTTAGCCTTCTCATGCGCTGCGCGTCCGGTGTCATCTTGAAAGAAGATCGTAGTGAAGATTGACTTTGCCTGTGGCCACGTCCTTATCTTGAGGCCCTGTAGGTCACATTGGGCCATAGCACGCTTCTTAGCATCCATTGACAACTTCGTGATCGAGATCATGATTGTTGTCTGGTCATCCCATTCGTAGACATTCTTGAGGCATTCAATGGTGTTAAGCCAATTGCCAATACTGTCTTTGACTTGATACTTTTCAATCTCCTTCATGATGTCAGCTGGTTTGAACATTTCGGCGAAATCGACATTTCGATTGTCGATATCGTTATCCGATGTCTGGCTATCAACCTCTTGATTTAGATGGTTTACGCCTAGATCATTGTCCATGTGGACCAGCTGACTGTTCTTCTCCGAGAAGTTGAACGAAAAGTCCTTGTCGTTATCGATAGCCGACACTGGTGTCGAGCTACGTAATTTCAGACAGGATTCCAAGTTAGTCTTAGACATGAGGAGTGTGTCTACTTTAGCCACCAGAGCCTTATTGCCTTTCAAGGCTCGTTGCCATAGCTTGAAGTACCGAGAGCAGTCTTGCTGCCGGTGTTGCTCTTCGCTTACCTGGAGCTTGAGATTGTCGATTGACGAGTTCTGATACTCGATAGTAGACTCGAGCTCTCGGCGAATGCTTCTCCAATCTTCCTTTTCTTCGATGAGCTTGTTGCACATCTCATTGACGGTTTGTGTCTCAGAAATTAACTCTTCACGCTGACGGAGTAGCGCGCTGTTCTCATTCTTCATCTCTTCATTAACGGACTGAAGACTTAGAATTTCAGTCCCTTGGGCCTGGCAGGTCTCGTGAAGGACATTAATTTCGGCTCTTACCTGACCGAGCTCGACGTGGACTTCGTTGACGTCGGCGTCCATCTTTTGAGCGGTCTTTGCACGGTTGCGCAGTTCGCTCACCAGGGCGCCCAGCTTTGGCGCTATGGCCAGAGTGCCGGTCAACTTGTCGATTTCGGCCACGAGCTTGTCCGTCGACATGTTGGGAATGTCGTCACTTTTCTTGTCCTTTAGAGATGTGATGAGGTCTTGCTTAGCCTGACCGACCACGCTGTCCAAATTCAACTCCTTAGCTGACTGCGCCAAGTGGCTGTAAGGCCACTGAGTAGTTAAGGTAGAAGGTTCGGCGGAGTTGGGGTTTAGACCGTCGAGGTCGGTACCGGGCTTCGGAGACGACATCGTTACAGAACTTTAACGCACAAATAAAGTAATAAATATCTTGAACACAATTAACTGTAACTCCTTTACTTATTCAGTCTTCAAATACAAGTAAGACGAGCCGGAGTTCACTCGGGCTCGGACTGAAGGTAAGTTAACTCTAGGCAGGCTAGAAACAGAGTGCCTGATATTGTAAACTATATTCACTTATATAGTGAACTGTACAGTGATCAGCTGTACTTTCACATAATTGACATGTGCGAGTATCGACATGGCAATCGATCTCGAAGATGAACTTTGACTTAGTTGGTCCCGAGGGGCAACTAAGGCCAGGGGCATCACAGCTGGTACTCAAATATTTCTTCAAAGGCTCTGTCAACTTTAATAGGATCATTCGAGCGGGTGCTGAATAGCATCCAGTAGAGATGGACAACGTGTCAGAGGCACACGACGATATAAGACTAGATCGCTGCCAAGAATGAGGTCAAAAGCTCAAAAACAAATCCAGTGCATCTTTGGTATGTATATTCATCAGAAGCACAATTGCGGGGTTGACCAACAACACCGTGCACAATCGATGATGACGTTGCGCTGGACAGAATGCTTGTTTCAATGTAAAATTCAGCATATCTGCGGATAAAACTGTTGTTGGAATTGATATTCAAACTTACGCCTTGTTCTGTTCTAATGAAGGTCTCACAGTATTCCCGAGCTGACATTAGACGTCCATTGTCTTTCCGTCTTCGAGATTGACGGTCACAGGTAACTCCTAGTGTCGCACCTCATGGGGGTCTGAAAGATGAGTCGGGCCGCTAGTTCATGCCGTCAGCCCGACCAGGCCCGAGAGGACTGTTATCGGGCTGCGCGAAGACGTTACTGCACAAGCGTGTTAGAGTAGAGTGGAAGCTGCAGGCTTTCTACAACAGACGGCCCGAGCCCGTAGGCAGCACGTGATTTAGCCTTTGGCATGTTCATTATAGATATTGGTGCATCGATATGTTGAGTCACAATATCAATACGATAACGAAGTCAAACCGGCATGATTCACAGATTCGCTGCGGCCTGAAACGAGGCCTTGCTCCCGGTGTAAATTACAAATCTTCCGCAGATTTTCATATCTGGTTCCACAAGCGTTCTCGATTTTGATCAGATCATTCTAGCGAGTTTTTCATAGCAGCTGGTAGAAATGAACATCGTTTCAGGGTGAAACTACGATGTAACGCCAGATCGCTGCCGAGAATGAAGTCAAAAGCTCAAAAACAAATCCAGTGCATCTTTGGTATGTATATTCATCGGAAACACAATTGTGGGGTTGAATAACAACACCGTGCACAATCGATGATGACGTTGCGCTGAACAGAATGCTTGTTTCAATGTAAAATTCAGCATATCTGCGGATAAAACTGTTGTTGGAATTGATATTCAAACTTACGCCTTGTTCTGTTCTAATGAAGGTCTCACAGTATTCCCGAGCTGACATTAGACGTCCATTGTCTTTCCGTCTTCGAGATATTTTAGAAAGGAAAAAAATCAGTGTTCCCCAACTTTCCCCGAAAAATTTTTTATTGCATCTTCTATTGCTCGCGTTCTAGTTTTTAAAAATGTAATTTTTGTACTGCACACTCAATGAAGCCACGCCCCGCCCATTTTACCGGAACCTCTTTTGTTAGCTCCGACCGTCCGCATGTTTCTTACCGTCTATCATAACACTCCTAGTTCAGCACAAACTTAGAGTACTTAGAGTAATATAGGAAACGTTCAGCTGGCAGCCATTTTGTTTATCGCTTTCATCCTGTTAAACATAACCTTAGCTATCAGAGTTAGTACACTTTTTGAAATCCAGTTGCGAACACTTTCGGTTATTATACAGTGTGCCATGAATGACGAGCCTTGTCGCCATGACAGTGATGGCTGCTTGGGAAGATGTCAAGGAAGCACTATTAAATTCACTGGACGGTATGGACTTTGTCGCGCAGCCTGGGATTCGGTTTATGAATGATTGGCTATCGGTTGTGAGAGGGATAAGAGTATTGTCATGTCGCTGATAATCATTCTAATAAAATTCCATGCAAATCCAATTATCTGCACTGTTCATTTGTAGCGAGCAGCATGAGGAACGCAGCGCTGATAATTTTGCTCGTAGTCGCCATTGTGGCTTTTTCAGTGTTAGGGGTTCAAGCCAAAGTATGTCAACTACAGAGATGTGCAGCTGATCCTTTACTTACTTTTTCCTTACTCCCAAGGTCTGTGGCAAACCTGGTCACCCATGTAGACGAGCCAGTGAATGTTGCTTTGGCCGTTGCGTCAAGCGCTATCGGCAAAGCATGGGATATTGCGAAATCGATTAGTCACCATCATGGTTGTCAGTTAAGATTAATATTTTGAAGACCCTTTGGTGACAGATGTCTGTCCGAGTTTCATGGCTCAAACCTAGTCTTGTCACTTCCGAAATTAAATTCCGTCAATGATTGAAACTTAAAATGATATTCCAAATTCAATCTGTATCAAAAACATTCAACCGACATTTCCATCACGAGATGGCGCTTATTGCCGACTCATGATCCAACGAGCTGACCACTTGGGGAGACTGAATTGCCTAATCAAGAGGCGGGACACGTGACAAGCTGTAGCTCTAGCAGTGCTAATCATTCAGTTCTCCCGATTGGGAATTCTTTCGACGCGAACTGATTTGAATTTTGACACCCCTGACCCCACCCCCTGAAAGTTTGTGAAGATCTCATCTAAAATTTAATAAAGAAAGAGACTTTGTACACTTCCGTCTTCACTGGAAGTTGACGTTCAGTAAAACAACATTGTTGATACTAGAGGATGACTCGGGCCGCTTTTTCTTGGCCCGAGCCCGCCCGGGCCCGAGAGAATTTTCATCGGGCCGCCCGAGACCGCCTCATGACATCATCAGGGCTACTGCGCAAACGCGATTTAGTACAGTGGAAGCTGTTGACTCTTCACAGTAGACGGCCCGAGCCCGCCCGCCCGCGGGCTGAACGGGCGGGCCGATCGGGGCCCGTAGTCGGCCCGACCCGATTCAGCCTCTAGTTGATACTCACAAGTTTAGTGCAACGTGTTGGGGCAACAGTGTACAGCTAGACGTTAATGTTGCTCGAAGCTATGCAAAGTCATACGTACCTTTTCGTCGTGATTCCTGTGACGGATACATGGACTGTATCTCATGCTTCACCGAAAGGCATCCACGTTATGGGCGTCAGAGAAAAAAACTTTCAAATTCCTCTCTACGTCAGCACGATAACTTCAAGAGAAGAAATACCTCGTAGCAAAGGTTGTCCTTTCGGTTTTATCACCTCCTCTCGGTTTCATCGCCATTGTTTCACCGCAGAAAGAAACACTACTAGCCTGACGACATGCATCATGCGACTTTAAACAGAGCATGCGCCCAGCTGTGCGTCATTGCAAGCTGTTGATGAAATGTGCTGATTTAGTGGGGAAACTAGATACTTGAATATCAGTCTTGCTCAAGGTCTTGCTTTCCTCATTTCAATCACTCCGACATCCACCATGAGACAAACTGTGCTTGTATTACTTGTTATCGTAGCTCTACTGGCGTACACACCTCAAGATGCTCAGGCACGAAGGGTGAGTTGATGATTTTGCAAATGGCGGTTCAGGTATGACATGATTTCTTGCAGCGCTGTAGCAATGCCGGCGAACCTTGCAAGTACGACTCCGATTGCTGCCTTGGTTCGTGCATCAAGAACAGAATCCTGATGAGATCTATGGGTCAATGTGACGGCAGCTTCGGAACCATTATTTGACTTCCATGACGAGAGTATATAATTTACGAAAGTTCTGTGCAAAATCTTCAGTAGCTGACATACTTCAATGAGCTAATAAAAGCAATATCGACGGACGACAGACTTTTGAGACTCCGCTACTCGCGTTACTTGTGGCAGCGAAATATTCGAGTTAAACAATCATGTCCCAAACGAACTGAGTGCTTTAATATTTTATAATTGAAAGACGAACTTCAAAGGACCGTTGTCCAGTAACCATGGAACTTCTCAACGAATTCTGTCCAGCTCGGGGCTCGAAAAGCGTCCTTGCCTCCCTTCGCCAGTCTCACTGGTCGACAACAGGTGGAGCGCGCCTCCCACGAGGTCGAAAATGTGGCCCAGAGTGTCCATATTGCAGTCCATGTCGTCGGCGGTGACAGTTGTTGAAAAAGCAGCCATCAGAATGAAGACTGGGATCAGCAACATGCTTGCGTTTGCTGCTAGAGCTTGTCTGGAGGACTGTAGTTTGTTTTCCTTACGTAGCCTCATCGACGTCATCGTCACATGTGTCCTTGCTTGCTGTTGCTAGCAAACTGCTACGGGTCGCAATGCAGATCATAATGAGACTAAGGACTGGCGCCTTCTTGTAGATACTTGGCCTCGCTCGTAGGCTTCCACTGAAAGACGGAAATGCCGGCGAGGTCTCTATCAAGCCTCTCTGGCGCTATAAGACACTTCCGCCACACTGGTCCTATCATCATTTTTTTTGCAAACTCCTTGGTGTTCCATTCATTCAGGTAGTGATGGGCAATTTAGGCGATTCGAGTCTTGTGAGTCTAGACTCGAGTCGTTCAGACTCGACTCGAAGACTCCAATCGCAGAAGCCGAGGCGACTCGAAGACTTAATTTGCAAAGCAGAGAAGACTCATTAGACTCACTTCTTCGAGTCTCGAGTGAGTCCTGAGTCTGCACAGCTGACGCAATCTGAGTCATTTTCCCAGAAAAACATAGCCGCTCGGTTCCACGACCGACAGAAAAGTCAGATGCTGATGGCTGGGGCGATGTATAGCGTATTACAGTATGTTAGGACCGCAATTTAAGAAGGTAACTGTCCGGTTTGATTACGTGTCTCCTCAGTTGTTGAATCGAAATTTTGATGCGCATGCGTGAAGTAGACTCAGACTCGAGTCTTGGACTCAGTCGACTTTTGATGAGGCGACTCGAAGACTCGTGACCTGCGTCAGCGAGTCTTTTTATGGTCCGGGCTAACAGCGACCGAGTCGCCTCAGGCTTGGAGAAAAGTGAGTCGACTTGAGTCTTTGCCCATCACTACATTCAGGTATAAACTGTGACCAGCGATGGATTCAGTTTCCCGAAATATTGATAGAGGACGGATATTACAATATCAAGAGCTGGCATTTCTTACTACTTTGGCAAGTATGTTCTACTCGTATTTGCAAAACTAGACGCCATTTCAACTGCAGCTTGATGTGTCAATCTTTTTGCAAAGATGTTACTGAGTTATAGTCGAGTAAGCGGTGGCGCCGCCTAGCGACAAGGCAGTGCTATCCGCGCAAAGGTTTCCGAAATCAGACTTGAAAGTGTTGAGATACAGTATAAGGTGAAATGTACTTCACCTACTGACTCTAAAGGCTGAAAAATAAAAAAAACTAGACACCGCTAGCGAAAATGGTGACTTAAGTTTTCTCTCGATGACAAGCATTGAAAAGAGATTTTTCAATAAATCGAGGACTTAATATCTACAAAGTTAACTCAATCCGGTATATAAAAGAAGCAGCATATCATGTTGAGCATCAATCTATGCCGAAGGCTAACAGGCCTTTCTTTTCTTTCTCTTGTCCCAATTGAGACGTACGTGACCATCAGTAATACGTTACTTCTTGACTTAGACAGGAAAAAGCAACAATATTGTGTTGCATCAGAGTGTGACTCACGTGCTAATCCGGAAACATAATCCGCCAGCTTTCAATTTCAATTTTGGCGCCAAGAAGAAATAGGAGAGCACTGAGTGATTTGGCACTTGACAAATGGTCCCCTAACATTGCGTCGATCGTTCGGTTCGTTGTAATAAATCGAGTCACTGCATTGGGAAGAAAACTTAGTGTGTAATTTAATTTTCTCGTTACCATTAATTGTTTGTATTCAACCTGGTTAGCCATTTTCAGCAATGTCCAAATCAGATCAGGTTCTACAGTTAGACCCGAAGGCAGAACTGCGTTTCAAAGGTGAGTAGAGCACGGCTAAAAGTAAACGCTGTCGAGGCCTTGAAAGTCTACTTAACGTGTAATTTAAATCTGATTCAAAATTTGAAATTAGGTCCTTTCACTGAAGTAGTCACCAGTTATCTCAAGTTGACCAATCCAAGTGAGCGAAGAGTATGTTTCAAAGTGAAGACCACGGCACCTAAGCGCTACTGTGTTCGGCCGAATAATGGTCTCGTCGAACCTAAGGGCCAAGCCCAAATAGCTGTCATGTTGCAACCGTTTGATGTTGAAAATCAGGCTGAGAAGAACAAGCATAAATTCATGGTCCAGACAATGTTTGCTCCGGATGGCGATGTGAACCAGGATACTTTGGTGGGAGGATTTGCGATTGTGTGAAATAATGACTCATGTTTAATTATACTATTGTAGTGGAAGGAAGCGTCTCCGGACAGTGTCATGGATAGCAAGCTCAAGTGTGTCTTCGACGTGCCGGCCGGCTCGAAGCAAGATGAAACAGTCCAGCAACTTGCTACTTCTACCACATCCGCCTCTTCGGTAGGTTATGTACACTTTGGCGGCTTCCTTAAACTCTGCACAGCTTCAGTACAGCTATGCAAACACAGACATTATGTAGCCTCTATTGAATGGAAGATAATGCTTACTCGTCTCTTGTAGGCTGTTGATTCTGACATAGGAGACCATTATGAAAAGGCTAAAGCTCCTGAGAGCCAGTCAGCGAGACCACCGAGCTCTCCGAATGCGAAGCAAGTGCAGGCAAAGGTATGTATCGATGTTTTGATGATGTTTCCTGACTTTTTATCAATCACAGGCACCGGAAGCACTGAATTCTGCATCCGCAACATCCGATGTGCGCAAGGTTAACGATGAAAACCGTCGGCTGAGGGAGGAGTTGACTTCGATTCGGCAAGAAAACATGCAACTCAAAGAAGAGGGACTCAAGCAAAGAATTCGCCATGGAGCATCAAGTGGGACTTCCGGTAGTGCTGGCACCACCGCTGACTTGCTGTCGAAGCAGAAAATGGCCTCTGGTCAAGATTCGCCGCAGGATGTGGCCCAGCTGATGATGAATCCGAATGTCCTTGCCATTGCCGTGGTATTGTTTATCGTTGGTATAATCCTTGGGAAAGTGATTTTCTAAATCTATGCTTATTACTTCCGAATCAATCATTAGTCTTCATGACTATATTTAAAAAGAAATGTGTGGAACAAAAACAAACTCCCTTTTAGTTCTTAGTTCCGCAAGCTGAGCCATTTTCACAGTCCTTGAGGAAGTTTTAGTTTAAGGGCATTGAAGGTTTCACTCTGAAGAGAGCTAAATATTTCACTCAGTTAGAAGCAAATGATTTACGTTTTAAACATTGTTACGTTCCTTTTTTCTTTCTCTTGAATTTAGTGAAAAGTTTTGAGGATAAAAATGATTGGGTTTTGTAACTCGGTAAGAAGGTTAAGATATGGTTTGAGTTTAAGATGGAAACAATACCACTAAGAGATGGATGACACTTTAATGCTAAATTAGGTACCTCAAATATATGATTAGCTTAAGCGAACTCAAAGCGTAGATTCTGCTTCCTGTTTATATATATTCAAACAACACGAGTCGCTAAGTTGAATAAAAAACTATGTCCACTAGAATAGAATCACCCAATAACAGAGTCTTCGATTCGATTTTCCTTCATCTTGTTATCAACAACTTGGCTCATGGTATGTAACTTGGACTCCATTGCTGTCAGTTTTCTGGTCATCAGTGTCAAATGCTTCTTAATCACTTCCATCGTGACACCGTTAGTGTCGTCGCTCTCAGCATCGTCTCCTTCATCCTTGTCATCACCTTTCGCCGCCTCCAGCATTTCCTTAGCACTCTTAGTCAACGGAGACTGTTCTAAATCGTCCAGCATGCGTTCCATTCGCTTCTTCTTCTTGATCATGTCAAAGATGTACTTCTCAATGCCTTCCTGCCGAAGGACTTGCGACGTATCTCCCATTCCCGAAACATCACCTTGACGCATACCGTCGGCCATACTAAAGCTGACACTAATTAGAACTGGACATAAACAAATCCAAGTGACAGTAAAGGCTCTAATTCAAAAAAGCAAGCTCCACAAAAATGAACAAATCAGCTTCGGCTTCGCGCCAGTTTTGCTCCGCCCACAAAAGTGGACTGCGCCGCTAAGATTTGCTCCGCCGCCAGATTCAAGAAATCTGTTTTATTTTACTCTGCGGACTCCGAGTCGCGTCTTCCTTGATTGGCCTGAAAAAGGAAAATATGCAAATGTGTGAAATCTGTCCACAAATCAGAGAGACAGCTAAATTGCAGCCACAAGCGCTCGAAGGTGAAAGGTTAGTTAAAGGACGCCATAACCGGTTGTATGGCGACTGCGCAACTTGCGCCCAACACTGGATCAGCCGTTGAGAGCAGAAATTGTGTGTGTATATGTGTGTGTATGTGTTTGCTTCTAGTTTGGAATGCAGCGATAGAAAAAAACCTGAATTCTCACAACAATATAGCAATTTTCTGCCTGATTTAAACTCTGCGAACAATACACGATAAAGAAACGACCGCTTAGCCGGACAGGAACAGGTGCATGGTCAGGTCAGTGCGAGAGAAGCGAGAGACCTGGTGGATGAAGTGGTAGTTGGTATACCTGGACTGGCCGGTACAGTTCTGCTAAATTGTTTGGCTGGGTGCTGGTCTGCCTCTTGATTCAGTTCTGGACCTTTGGCTACCTGTGGGACTGATTCTGAGCTAGTGTCACAATGACAATGGCTGGTCGCAACAGGAACAAGGATGAAGTTCGCATTCTGCTCGTCGGTGACCGTGAGTTTTCCTCAGCTACACTTCAGGTTCGCTGAACTAATTGCTTGACTTGTCTTGATTTAGCTGGTGTTGGTAAAACGTCGTTGATATTTGCTCTGGTTTCAGAGGAATTTTCAGAGGATGTACCACCAAGGGCCGAAGAGATCACCATTCCGCCCGATGTGACGCCAGAGAAGGTGACCACAGAGATAGTCGACTATTCTGCCCAAGAACAAACGTCAGAGCATTTAAATCAAGAGATCAGTAAAGCGTCAGTAATATGCGTCGTATATTCAGTGGAAGATGATGACACCATTGATAGAATAACAACATATTGGTTACCCGTTATTAGGGACCAATTAGGCGAGGATCACAAAACACCGGTCGTCCTAGTTGGCAACAAAACCGACCTTGTCGAGTACAGTTCACTTGACCTGATACTTCCTGTGATGAATCAGTACAGCGAGGTGGAAACTTGCGTAGAGTGCTCTGCGAAAAACCTAAAGAACATTGCAGAGTTGTTCTATTATGCTCAGAAAGCCGTTCTTCATCCTACATCACCCCTATATAATGCTGAAGACAGAGATGTAAGTTTCTGTTAAGACGTACAATCCTATCCCTGTTCTAAATCTTGGCTTGTCTCTCACGCTTCTATAGTTAACAGCACGATGCAAAAAGGCACTGGGAAGAATATTTAAATTGTGTGATGATGATAATGATGGTATTCTGAGTGACGATGAATTGAATGCATTTCAAAGAAAATGCTTTGGTTCACCTCTGCAAGACCATGCGCTTGATGATGTGAAGTCCATTGTTAAGAGAACTATACCTGACGGCATTTTTGATGAAGGTCTGACCCTTCCGGGATTTTTGTTTCTACACACGCTGTTCATTCAGCGCGGAAGACACGAGACGACGTGGACAGTTCTCAGGACATTTGGCTACAATACCGAAGTCATCCTTGACGAAACTTATCTCAAGCCTGATCTAGAAATTCCAAAGGGCTGCTCGGTTGAGCTGACGACGGCGGGCTACAAGTTTTTGAGCACAGTCTTCTCCAAATACGACTCTGACGGTGATTCGGCACTTTGTCCGTCCGAGCTTGAAAGTCTCTTTGCCGTTTGTTCCATGCCTAATTGGTTCGATGCGAAGTACGTGAGAAACACCGTGGAAACAAATGAACTGGGCTGGGTCACGCAGTCCGGTTTCATGTCAATGTGGACCCTGATGACCCACGTTGAGCCGCATGCGACGCTTGAATTGCTGGCTCATTTTGGCTACAATGTACACACTGGCGAAGAGAATCAATTGTCCGCAGTGCAAGGTAATAGCTGTGACCAATTTAGGTAGGATTCAGTTGATTAATGTTTACTTCTTGTCCTTAGTTACCCGTGACAAACGCGTAGACTTGCAGCGCCGTCAAACGAATCGCAATGTCTTCAGCTGTCACGTGATTGGACCTCAAGGGGCCGGAAAGTCCTCTTTCATGAAGGGTTTCCTTCGCCACGATCTGGACAAGCAGCGCCTTTTAGAACAGCAAGACCTGGACGATGGTGAAATCAGATCCCAATTAGCCTCTCCTGGCCACCAAATGCCCAACTATGCAGTCAACAGTGTCACCATTTACGGCCAAGAGAAGTATTTGGTTTGCAGGGAAGTTGACATATTCACCATCAAGGACAAGTTGTCTGAACCAGAGCTGCTCTGTGATGTTGTTTGTCTGATGTTCGACTTAACGAATCCAAGGTCGTTCGAGTATATTGCTCGCATCTACCTGAAACATTTCAACAACTGCAAACTGCCAATTCTAGTCTTGGGCGCCAAGGCTGACCAGACAGCTGTGAGACAAGAGTACATCCTGCAGCCCGAGGAATTTTGCGCCAAGTATAAGTTGCCCAAGCCACATGTATTCACCGTGAATACGTCCAATGGCCTCGTACCTCAAGAGGTCTACATAAAGCTGGGAACTATGGCCGCATATCCGAACCTTCGAAGACTAGTCCATGTCCTTCTATCACAACCGTCCACAGGTTGGGTCGGCGGCAATCTCCTATCTCTGCAGCAAGTCCTGCCCGAGACGACGACCATAGTTAGGGCCGGCATTGGCCTCGCGACGCTGGCCATCGCTGGACTCTTTGCCATTCGCATATTTAAAACTGTGTCTAGATGATTATGCTATAATTCTATTCAAATTATGATCTTTTTTTCTTCCGTAAATCTTAGGTTTCATTTTTGATTCAATCCATTTCTACGTGCACGGCAACCTTTCAGCTTCGCGTCATAGAGTGTGCTTTATCAGAGAAAAATACTGATTAAGCGTCAAATATAATTAGAAGATAGTGCTAACAAAAGTTTTTTTCTATGACTATACACCTAAACAAATATGAAAGCGTGTATGATGAAACTCGAACCTAGTGAGACCTCCCATTAAACCAATGCATTGATTTGACCGTTGGAATGTGACGAGTTTAAATCCTCAATAGTTAGATAATTAGTCAGCAACCGCCGTCTCACTGGTGAGAACGACACGAGGTGGCGCTGATGTTGAGGTTTGCGGGCTTCGCTTGAAAACACAGCTGAAGTTTCAACTTGCTTCAGTCGCCGTTGTGTGGTTGAAACTAATTTGTAAATAATGTTTCTCCATCTAAAGTAATTGCTGCCACCTACGCCCACTCCGTTTTCTTGGCAGGCCTACCTGTTTGCTGCTTGTTGGCCATCAGCGATGGACAATGGCCAGACATTGTCCGATTTTGACAGTGATTGGCTCTATGCTCTACTGAAAGAGGAGGACCTGTCAAAGTTTTACGTAAAAGTAAAGGATGAGCTGCAAGTCACTCGTCTTGCCCACTTTGACCATGTGGAACAAGATGACCTGGTGAAGATTGGCATGGCTGCCCCGGCGGCTAGGCGATTGTTGGCCGCTGCCAAGAAGACGAAGAGTTCAATGGCTAAAAAGAGTTTCATTGCGAAACTCGTTAATCCGGTTCGGCCTTTACTTGGATCGTCTTCCGTGCGAGGACCATCATCGAGCAATGCCAATGATGGCCATCGCCGAGCATCTATCGGCCATGTGGTCAACGGCAATAACTCTTCATTGACTTGTCTGATCAATGAAAAAGACTTGAAGCTATTCAACAAGCTGGGCGATGGTTCATTCGGCGTCGTCATGAGAGGTGAATGGACAGTTCCCGGCTCGTTTAGACTACAGGAAGTAGCTGTCAAAGTACTGAAACAAGAGCTACTCTCGCAAGCTGGTGTATTCGAGGACTTTGTGAAAGAAGTAAATTCCATGCATCAGATAGATCATCCCAACCTGATTAAACTGTATGGCGTTGTTCTCTCATCTCCGTTCATGATGGTCACCGAACTTGCACCGCTTGGATCCCTCAAGGTCAGTAGAGCATTTCATTTATGAGCAGAAAAGTGGTAGCCATTGTTTTATTATTCCTGACAGGATTCGCTGCGCAAAGAATGTGGCCATACACCGATATCACAGCTTATTTCATATGCCATTCAAACGGCATCCGGAATGGCTTATTTGGAAGCGAAGCGAATGCTTCACAGGGACTTGGCGGCCAGGAATGTTTTGCTCGCAAAGCACCGGAAAGTGAAAATAGGCGACTTCGGTCTCATGCGGGCACTGCCTAACCAGGAAGACTGCTACGTCATGAATGAAACCAAAAAGGTTCCGTTTCCTTGGTGTGCTCCCGAGTCACTCAAGTCTCGTCAATTCTCATCGGCTTCAGATACCTGGATGTATGGCGTCACCCTGTGGGAAATGTTCACCTTTGGCCAAGAACCTTGGGTCGGTTTGAATGGAGCCCAAATTTTGCACAAAATTGACAAAGAGGGCGAACGTCTCCCTTGCCCAGAGGCCTGTTCGGCCGACGTCTACCAGCTGTTGCTTCAGTGCTGGGCCCACAATCCGGCCGAGAGGCCCACGTTTGTGGCTTTGCACGACTTCTTTCGCGAAGAGACGCCAGCTGAGTACGTGGCCACTGGACACTTCGATGGTACTACTGAGAACTTCAATCAGCTCGTACCAACTTCTCCAAGTCACCCGAAGCGGCACATGCTTGTGCAGCCTTCGGACAGAATACTCATCATTGATGGCCGCAATGAGAATTATTTCTGGAAAGGTCAGAATCAAAGGTCATTTGAAATCGGATTATTTCCGAGGAACATTGTGATGCCAGCTGTCATAGTCAAAGAGAAAGACAGGAAAGACGTATCATTGCCATTGAAACATGATGCCGGTCGAGATTCTGTGAGCTTCAGTGATAAGATGATGAAGAAGCTGTCTCCCAATACACTTGAACCCAAACTTTCGGCAGCTATTCACAAAGGAGACAAAAAGGCGAAACAAATGATCGACATTGCTCGCTCTGGTCACAATCCTATAAAGACTGACAGAGGGAAGCAGTTCTCTTACAATAAGCTCGAAAATGAAAGAGACTTCGGTACAGGGCGACCTAGAGGAAAGAAGTCTAGCAGTAAAGCGAACCTCAAGAGGTCGAAGTCATTCACTGAAATTCAAATCGGCGGCCTGGTTGAGGGGACTCTAATTGATTTCAGCGATGAAATTCCCGTCTCAACTAACATCGCAGCTGCCAGAGTCATGTCCTATTCAAAGCCAGTGGTCGCCAGTTCTAGCAAGATGGCGTCCTGGACAGACTTCGAGGCGGCCGAGGAGCAGAGAATCTATTCGAATGTACCCAACAATGAAAGTCTAGCTTCTATTAAGCCGCTTACTTCCGAGAATCTGACGGCAGTGTCTACTCAATATACTAACCAAAGTCAACAGCAAACAAATCCAAATTCTACCATAATATACGACGAAGACAGATACTCAGTATTCAACGATTCCGAGTGGGCAGCTGTTGGCTTGGACAACAGCAGCAGCACTGAGCGCACGCAGTATGAAGCGCAAAGGTTCGCCGACACTACGTCTATTGCGTCTCTGTGTCGAGCACCATCGCTACCAAATATTGCTTCAGGAGGATACGATGAAGCGGCATCACTGGACAAGTTGGCCACTGAACTTTCGGCCAAGTTTTCCTGGCTCGACGCTCGGCTGTCGGGCCCACCGGACTCGGCCGTTGGGTGCATCCCGCCTCCGCCCACCAAGAAAGGGCCAGGTTATTATTACAAGGACAAGAAGGCCCCTGCGCCTCCGGTGGCTCAGATTCAACCAACAATGGTGATGGGTGACCATCCTCAGCAGCCACCACTGTCGTTCGAGCCACCGAATTTTCCTCCTCCCACCATTGAACCACTGGCACCTTCCGACATGAACTTCATGAGCGAGCTTCAAGCTAAACTGGTGGCCTTGAAGAAACCAGCTCCTGATGCCGTGGTCTCCAAGCCGCCATTACCTCATTCCTACCAGTCATCCATACCTTCGCTGCAGCCGCCACCCGGCTCTTCCCTGAGTCGAAAAAAGAACAACTTCCCTCCCGATTTTGACGGCAGTAACTTCGCATCGGCTCCCAGTCGCGAAACAATATACGGCCTGACTGTTAATTCAAGTGGCGCTAGCACTGATGACGCTCTTATTCTCTCGCTGCAAGCCAAAGTATCCGATTCTACATACGAAGAATGTAAGAAAGTTCTTTACCGTCATAATATGGACAAGTTTGCCGCTCTGAAGGACCTTCAAACGGCGCGACTCCTGCGACTGAACATTGCCGATCGGCCAGAAGTCGAGAGAGCCCTTCGAGACACTCACTGGGACATGGAAGCAGCTGCTTCAAGGCTACTTGAAAAACTTAATTAGAGCTGCACTCTGTAATATACTTAGTAGATCGTAGTTGATGTACACCTGTAAAATCTAATTGTTTCGTATCTTCGATACTGGTTTTTCATGTTTCCATCTACTTGTTCAAAACACTTACACTAACTGAGTTGAGAAATGATGATCTGAAGTTTTTCCTGATTATAAACCTGTGTTAACTTAAGTAAGTACTTTGTTAGGCGTTAACTCGAACGAGAAAAAATAAAACTAAACTCTTTAGCTTGAAGCACTTCAGAAACGGTCCCCTGGATGTTGACAACAGAAGTTGCACAGTTGTTGCAGATTGGCTTTTACTGTTTTAAGAGTCCTTTAAATTCTGAAAAACGTAGGCGTGATTTAAACTGAATCAAGATGGGTTTATCTGAAAAGATTGCCGAAATCGAGAAGGAGATCTCGAGGACCCAGAAAAATAAAGGTTTGTCAAGCCCATGTAAAAGTTTTCTTTATCATTTTTTATTCGCTGTTCAGCCACTGAATATCACTTGGGACAATTAAGGAGCAAGTTGGTCAAGTACACAAAACAGTTGCAAGAATCAAGTGATAAGGTGCAAAGCAATGATGATGAACTTGAAAGCAATATCAAGGCCGAAAGTGAGAAGAAAGCTCCTGCGCCAGTTATGCCCACGGTAAGTTTCCGAAACCATGCTCATTGCAATTCATAATCAATTGCTCCAATTCTATTCGAAGGAGAAAAAAGAGTATCGCAGCATGAAGACACGATTTTCCACTTTGGACCTTGTTGCTTTGCTACCTGAGCTCGAAGAGAGACTTCGCGGTGCACGTGTCAGTCAGGTGTACGACATCGATAACAAGACTTACTTGATCAAACTGAGCTGGACTACTATAGAGATGGATGCCAAGGCGGAGGATGAAGATGAGTCGAATAAAGTTGTATTATTGTTGGAGAGTGGCATTAGAATCCATTTGACCGAATTTGCTTGGCCAAAGAGCCCGGCTCCTTCCGGTTTCACCATGAAACTAAGAAAACATCTCAAGAATAAGAGGCTTCAGCACATTCGACAGCTCGGCGTTGACAGAATGATTGACATTCAGTTTGGAACTGGGGAAGCTGCTTATCACATCGTGTTAGAACTGTATGATAGAGGAAATATCGTCATCGCGGACCACGAGTGGACGATTCTCAACATATTGCGTCCTCGAAAGGTTGGCGAAAATGAAGATGTGAAGCTAATGGTCAGAGAAAAGTATCCGGTTTATCTAGCTCGAACCAAAGATGATTATGCGGTAAGTTGAGATACCTTTTTAATTCAGGGCTTGATTATCTCATGCTTCTCGTTTAGATGCTGACAAATGAGCAAATTAAGACAGTAATGTCCGCCAGTAAACCTTCAGATAACCTACGCAAGGTGTTCAATCCTAAGGTGTTGTTCGGAGCTGCCTTGTTAGAACACTGTTTTATTGAAGTGGGCTTGCCTGAAAACTCGAAAGTAAAAGATGCCAGTGTTGAACTAGTACGCTCCGCTTTGTTGAAAGCTACAGATATAATGGAATCTATTGCTAACAACAAAGGCAACAAAGGACTGATCATCCAAAAAGAAGATGAAAGATTAGTGAAGCTGAACGACGACGGCACTTCGAATAAAGTTCTAACATTCTTGGAATTCCATCCGATGCTTTTTAATCAGCATCTCAGTAGAATGTCACATGGCCTCTCTTTCCAAGAGCTACCAAGTTTCGACAGAGCAATTGACATGTTTTTCTCCTCGATTGAAGGCCAAAAAATCGATTCAAAGGCCATAATGGCGGAGAGAGATGCGCTCAAAAAATTGGACAACATCAAGCGAGATCACGAGAAGCGAATAGAAGCCCTTGCTTCCATCCAAGCCACGGACGAGAAGAAGGCTTCTTTAATCGAACTCAACTCTGACCTAGTTGAAAGGGCTCTGGCCATCATGCGATCGGCAGTTGCTAACCAGATTTCGTGGACGGAAATTAGCCAGCTGCTGAAGGAAGCCCAGACTGACGGAGATCCGGTTGCTTGCAGCATTAAAGGATTGAACCTGGAAAAGAATCAGTTTGTCCTACAGCTCACAGATCCGTACGACCAGTCAGAACCGGTGCAAGTCAATATTGACCTAGACCTGACATCCTATGCAAATGCGCGCAAATATTACGACCGAAAGCGTGTAGCGGCCAAAAAAGAGCACAAAACCATAGACGCCTCGTCTCGAGCCCTCAAGTCGGCCGAACAGAAAACGAAGCAAACTCTGAAGGAAGTTGCCATCAAAACTTCCATTTCGAAAGCTAGGCGAACCTATTGGTTTGAAAAGTTTTTCTGGGCTATTAGTTCTGAGAACTATCTGATGATTGCCGGTCGTGATGCTCAACAGAATGAACTGATTGTCAAGCGCTACATGCGTCCCGGAGACATATATGTTCACGCAGACCTTCATGGTGCTGCCTCGGTTGTGGTCAAGAACACGTACCCTGGTCAAGAGATTCCTCCGCGAACGCTAGAGGAGGCGGCCACGTTGGCTATTTCATACTCGAATGCCTGGGAAGCAAAGATTGTCACTCGCTCCTGGTGGGTTTTCCCTGAACAAGTTTCCAAGACTGCGCCCAGCGGAGAATACTTGACCGTGGGCTCTTTCATGATCAGAGGCCGGAAGAACTATTTACCTCTATCTCAGCTCATCCTGGGCTTTGGCTTCCTATTCAAACTTGACGACGAGTCGGCCGAGAAACACGAGAATGAACGAAGAGAAAAGCTGAACGCAGTGAGCGAAGAGCCAATTCAAGATGGCCACGAGGCAGAGCGTGAAATTGAAGTTGACGAGAAGTCGGACGAAGAGGAAAGCAAGCTGCCGGCGACACGGGTCCGAGCGGTTTCCATTAACGAGGACGAAGACCCTCGAATTCACGCTTTCACCGGCGATGATCAAGAGGAAATCTTACAACCAATGGAAGTTAGAGTGCGTAAACAGAAAGTACTGCAAAAGTCGAAGCAAAAAGCAAAGAAGGCCGCTCACAACAACAAGCCACTACCTGAGGCGCCGGTTGTTCCGTATGCCGATAAAAATGTAAATGAGCCCAAACCGAATCAAGGGCCAAAGAGGGGCCAAAAATCGAAGCTCAAGAAGATGAAGGAGAAGTACAAGTTCCAGGATGACGAGGAGCGACAACTGCGAATGGCGTTGCTCGGCTCCACAGTTCAAAAGGGCAATCAAAATGATAATAAAAAAGAAACCAAGAGCAAGAAGCAAGATCGTCACATGCAAGACCTCAAAGAACGTATTCATGAGCTCGAACTCAAGCAGAGGAGCAAGCCGGCTGTTGATGCAATAGAAACAAACGAGAAGCAGCAATCTGATGTAGGTGATGTTAATGGTAACGACGGAAAGGAAGAAAATGGCGCCATTGACGAGGTTAACGATGAGCAACTCAGTGAAACAGACAGTTCACCGCAAACCAACGATGATGCTGAAGATGCAGCCGCCATTGATGATGAAGCTCAGCAGGAAGAGGATGACCACGAGTCTGATGATGAAGAGGTCACGACCAACACCGGAGACAATGCCCATCTTCGCCTTCTGAACACAATGACGGGCATTCCACAGGCCGAAGACACGCTGCTTTTCTGTATACCTGTCGTCGCTCCCTACTCGTCGTTGGCGGCCTACAAGTTCAAAGTCAAAGTTCTACCAGGTACTAATAGAAGAGGAAAGGCGGCGAAGACTGCTCTGCACCTGTTCGTCACTGACAAGACTTGTACGCCACGCGAGAAGGATCTGCTCAAGGCGACCAAGGACATGGACATTTCGAGGAACTTGCCAGCCAAGCTGAAAATCACTGCAACTAACCTAGCTGCGGCTTATAAATCGAAGAAAAAAGGCTAAACTTGTCAGCTCGACACAGATTTTAAATAGAAATAAATTTTGAAATTTGTTTACTGGCATTGTGATTTTATTTAACGTTTGAAGCAAGGTTTACTTCTTGGCCTTCTTCGCTTTTTTCTCGGCCGATACCAGTCTGGCGACTTCAGCGTTGATCAATCTGTTGACTCGCTGCTTAGTTTTGTACAACTTGAATCTGTCGAAATCGGTCAGTTGTTCTCTCTGCGAAGATAAAGAGAATAGATGAGCTCAAGAAATGACAAGGTTTAAATGAAGGAATCGAATTTCAAGATCAGCAATGGTAAGTATCTTCAATGTATGTGGTTCCGACGGCACTTCCAACGTTTCCTCATTCGATTAGTACTAGATCAACCAGATTCAAATCTTACCCTATTATTGTTTGCGAGCCGCTTAGCAAGCTTGGAGGTGGCGAAGTTCTTGTCGATCTCGGCCTTAGCCCATGCCTTCTTGACCACCTCGGTCGAGGTGCCATTAGGAATTCGAACTCGGAAACGAGTCAAACGAAGCCGGCTAAAAGCCACAGGCTTGCGATCGAATGATGGTCCATCGAGCAGAGCTCGGTTCTGGTCAATCACGTCAACAATGGCGGCCGTCTTGCCAGCATCTGGACCATGGTTGATGAGGGCCACGCGGCCAATCTCGACAAAGTGTTTAGTTGGCTGTGAAGAGAAAACACATGGTTCAGTTAGAAGTCGAACAATCAGCTTAAACACGGAAACATTCAGTGTAGTAAGCACTGCTCATGTTCTTAACGTGCTTCAGGACAATAGGAATCAAACAGGACCAGAATGAGAGCAAAGAATATTTCGAAAAACACCTAAATCTGCGAATATTTACTCACCATGGTCGGTTTCTACTCAGCACGAGTATATCCAACTCGGAAAAGGAAGCTGATCAAGCTGCCGCGCTACGGAGTCGCCACCTCGCGGTGTAAGTTGCGAGGCGCGCTTATTCCCGATTCAAATAGACATCTATATGCTCTCTGTTTGTTTTCTTTCGAGTTTATTTTTGATGTAACTTTCAATGTTGTCTATATTATATCGATAAATGGACAACGTATTCTTATGACGACCTTGTTATGAGCATAATACTGTTGTTAAAATCTTTCACTCAAGTATAAACAAACAAATTCTCAGCACTCTTGTATTTCCTTCGTTCGATGGCTTGTCTTCGCTCCTCCAAAGCGTAAGTGACATCGAGCAAAAAACAAGATGTCCGCCTCCCTGTCCAGCTCCGGTCACCGAAAGAATCATTCTTTATGGTTTTGTCGCTCTCCTCGTTGGACTCTTTGGACCTTTGAGCACGAATGGAATGGTGAACGGAAGAGCAGGCCGTCGAATTGAGACCGGGAATCGGAAGGGCCGCCACTGCGACGGGCAGCGAGGCCGTGGTCTCTATGCCCCTTATTTTGCCCCATTTGCGAATGAAGACACCTATGACGAAGAACCAGAGGAATAGAACAAATAGAACCACCAGCAGTTCGCCAAGTTTCACGACAACAATTTCCTGGCCTTCGCCGTCGCTGGGGGATTTTCGT
Source organism: Halotydeus destructor (assembly GCA_022750525.1). Taxonomy (NCBI): domain Eukaryota; kingdom Metazoa; phylum Arthropoda; class Arachnida; order Trombidiformes; family Penthaleidae; genus Halotydeus; species Halotydeus destructor. The sequence goes on from JAIUWE010000046.1 coordinate 91,664, forward strand.
ATTATGAGTGACGTTGATCGAACTTTGGAGAATCTATTGTATTCTGGAATTCCCGAGAGAAGAGAGAAAAAGAACAGTTCAGGGATAGAAATCACATTGTGCCGACCTAAATCCTGAACACATACACAGTTCTAGCACAACAAAATGACCTAAATATGGGGGTCCAAAGAGTCCAGCGCTGAGTGGCTCATGAAAACAAGAACTGGCACGTGGCTGACAGGAAAAGTTCTATCTATGACATGCTTAGCAAAATATGGCAAATGAATTAGCACCCACAAGGGACAAAAAAGGTGGCCTATCGCATTGTTTTGGCCGGCGCTGATTAATATTCATTCTCATTAATATGTCCCGAATAAGACGTGATGAATAGTGTTGTCATACGCGACAATGCAACTAATCACATTTCAAGCTGGCCTTATTTCTGCGAACGGTCATCCTACGCAACGAACTTGGACATTGACGAAACAAGATAGATGCTCACAGTGCACGGAAAAGATTTGGCGCCTAAACGCTTCCTCATGCAAATGTACACATCGGCGCCCACGACACGCAAGAAGAAAGAAACTCTTTAACGGCAAATTAGAACATTGTCACTCTCCGTGCTAACCTGTCTGAGGTGATATGAAGCGAATGGTGTTGAGTGAATAGCCCTGATGCTTGAAATGGCCAGTGGTGAGGTGGTCAGTGATGACGGCCAACGGGAACCGGTTCACGGTCAGCACGTACTCGGTGGCCGGAAGTAATCGGTCCAGTGTCACATTGAACACGGAACAAGGAACTTCCACAATATAACGGTACCTAGAGAAGAACACAAGGAGGGGAAGAGACCTCATTACCGGATATGACTAAGTAACCGCTTTGTAATGGGCCATTAAGTTCTGGAAATGTTCTAAATGACAAAGTCATCGTAAAGTAGGACAAAATAAGAGCAGCTGGCTTCTCTCTCTCCCTCTCCCTCTCTTGCTCGTGTATTTGCAAAATTGCATCCTAATGGCTCTAGAACATTTTTATTGGTCTTCCAGAACTACTGTGCGCCTATCTGGGTTAGAGTTGCCTTTCGTGTCCTTTCTCTCACATGTGACTTGGATGAGAAGACGCTTTCATTTATGAGCTTCTAAGAGCGACTCGAAATGAATGGAACAGCGAACATACAAAGGGACAGATTTATGATCAGTTCTCACGAATGGCAAATATTTTCTCACCCAGAATGAAAAAACGAACACAGAGACAGCTTCTTCCTCTCCCCTTCCCTCTCCTCTTCCCTCTCCCCTTCCTGCTTCTTGAGGTGTTGTACACATTGTTCTCTTTCAACAACTAGTCACCTTGGGCTCGGCCAGTGATAGAACTGTTCGAAAGGTACACATTGACACCTCGAGAGGGACAAACTTCCGACTAACTGTCCTCCCCTCCCTCCCCTCTCTCGCCCTCTCGAAGACAAATATTTACCTGGAGGTGATGGGATGATAGAGGATGCGAAAGGCTTCGCACGCGGCATCCTTTGAAGTGTCGTACGTCCAGCTGACTCTGATTGCCGGCAAAGGGTACCATTTGATGAGAGTGATGGTTAAATTGTGAGGAAGTGTCGCTCGAGTCACTTCCTCATAACTGGAAGGTGAGCCCTGACCGTGGACCGGATGTCTGCCAGTGCCCGGGGCCGAACCGGAAACGGAAGAGTAGAAGGCCAGCGCTGACGAAGGGAGGCCGCTGTCGTCCAATGGGAGGCCTTGTTTGCAGAAACAGGATCCAGTTCAAATAGATTGTTCGATATGTATGCGAATTCCGATGAATGCGATAGAGAGTGTGTTTCGTGCGAAATGTTCTAGAACCCTCAGAGATGTTCAAGGCAAGGGAAATGTGAAACTTGCTCATGCAGGCAGCAAAAAAGAGGAAGAGACCCGGAGAGGGGAAGGAGAGGAGGAGGAGGGAGAGGAGAGAGAAAAGAGGAAACGATAGAACGGTTTCGTTGTATCGAATCAAGAAAAGATAACTTTGTGTTTCACTTGAAAAATCGAATTCTGCCGAAAGAACTGTTCGAACGAAAGTGATATGACACGCGGAGAGAGGGAGAGGAGAGAGAGGGGGAGAGAGCGACACGTCGCAAAGCAGTCTATTAAGGAGGGGGAAAATTAATTTTGACGAAGTCATGCCATAGCTGTGATGCAACATGAAGCAGCACTTCAGTTCAGTACATCAAATTCGAACAGAGCACGTTGCGAAGCCACGCCCCTTGGAATCAATTTCGTGTCCCGTGTTCGACTTCGAAATGTACAAAGTGTGTTGAGCGAATGAAAAATCTTACCGCAAGCTGTTGAGATCGTGACAAGTACAAGTGTCACCCAGTGGCCCACTTTGGCACTGGACCATGGTGGGCGGCGACCACCCTTTGGACACCTGAGTGACCCCGGCTTGGAATGTGGTCCAGTGGCGGCCATGTCAGTGTCAGGGAGGAGCCATATGTTGCAACTAAAAACTGGCCCAAATGTTCAGCGTGAGAGAACGAGAGGGAGAGGGAGAGAGAAGAAAAAATCTTACACTTTGCTATTCGAATGTGAGAGACACGCATTTTCTCCCTTCCACGAGCAGTTGACGTTCTCTCTCTCTCTCCTCTCGCTCTCTCCTCTCTCCCTCTCTTCCCCCACTAATGCATCCATCTCTGCGCTGAACCCTTAGAACAGTTCTTTAGGGCTAGGTTTCTACGCACACAGGAAAGGCAAAGCGTACACTTGTATCGATCTCTCCCTTCCTCTCTCTCTCCTCTCCCTTTCCCTCTCTTGTTCTATAGAAACTATGGTCTAGAAGGCAAAGGTATTCAAGAATTGAAAATGTATAAAGTCGCCAATCTTGTCACATTGTGTACCTTTGTCTGCGGCGGCGGCTTGTCAAAGGCCCACTGGCCCACCTATCTTTCCATAGACCACTTTAATTGGCATCGGGCCAAGCTTTGGGCGCGAAAGCGGCGCATGCGCAGTGCATTTTCATATTATCGAGCACAAAGGGAGATGCGGGCTCCGGGCCATTACCTTATCGGATAAAAGACGCTGAATATTCCAATTTTCCCCCTTTTCAGGAATATTTGATTGATATTACCCGAACTTTTCCATAATTGACACCAAATAAAAGAGAGGGAGAGATAGAGAGGGAGAGGGAAGCCACAGAAAAAATGGTTCACATCGATTTTTCGCCGAACTTTGGGCGAAAAAAGTTCGAATTTCGAACCAAAGCCAGACAAATGTTCTCAACAAAGTTTTACACTTTTTAGAACCTCAAAAGAAATATTCGAATAGTGATACAACTATTATGCGGCAATATGTATGCATGGAAAAACAATCTATATCAGGAAAGTATTACAGCTGACACGTGGCTGTCATGAAATCCATGTCTGACTCAGACATGAACAAGTATGTTGATGGAAAAAGGGAAATATCGAGAGCATTGTTTGTGTTGCTTGTCAAGTCGCATCTTAATGTGATACAAGTGATAACGACACGAAGCTCTGTCTTCGTGACACATCGTGACGCTTCGTGACGAGCCAAAGTGTAATCAATGTCCTTGCTTCCTTCGAACTTGACGCCCACAGTTCAATGTTAATTACCAATGTCCTACAGTGGAGGCAATGTCCATTATGTCCTTGACAAGGTTTCGAAGGCCTTCTTAGAACTGTCTGAAGAGAGGGAGAGGGGAGGAGAGGGGGGAGAGAGGAAGTCATGTTTCATGGCTTTCGGCGAATGAAAAGGGGGAAAGGAACGAAAGTCACCGTTGATGGAAACTAATGAACTGTTCAGCGAAGTGTCTCCTAATGAATGTGCTCAGGCCATGTGAAGTTCGAGAGTGAACAGTTCAAAGCTTTCCGAGCCGCTGGATTTCTCTCTCTCTCCCTCTTTCCCCTCTTTTCTCCCTTTACAGGTCGCCGCGATATGCATTTCCTGTTTTGTGTTGTATTGAGAGCGCAAAGAAATAAAGCCACACACACATGTACACGTTCGCGATTGCAGTGCCTGCAAAAAATGTGTACAGTTCTAGAACGGTTCAGAGAAAAAAACGAGAACTAGGGAAGAGACACATTTGCACTGACGATCGAATAAAGTGTTGGTGCGCATGCGCGATCTAGAACAGTTCTCGGGTCGACTGAATACATAAAAGGCGTCTCGAATAGCTGTCAGTTCGCATTTGAGTGTGACGGGCTTTGCCTCTGTGAACAGTTCAGAACCGGACCTCAAGTTCGATGCTATGTGGACACTTCGAAGTATGATGCCAACGTCTACGTGCCTGTCTCTTGCACTAATCTTGGCAACATTATGCAACTTGGTGAACAGTTCAACCCTGTCGAGCTCGCATCGGCGAGATGTCCAGCGACAGTCGAGCAACTACAAGCGCGACCACCGGAGTGACCGAACGGTGAACAGTTCACTCAGACCCGCGAACCTGTCAACTTGGTCCGACCCGGTTGACGAACTCTACTGGCTGTCGTACGCCGCCATGACACCCAGTGCCGACATTGGCCGTGACGTGGTCATCGGCCGCAGCCGGTGCAAGGTGAACAGTGACTGCCTGCCCAGATACAATAGCCAGTGTGACCACAAGGTGGGCCTGTGCCTCTGTCCCGACGGCTACTACCCGCGCAGTGGGCCGGCCAAGGAGGACGTGCTGAGCCAGCTGACCGCCGGCCAGGAGCAGCTCTTTGACCACTTTTGCATGCGGGCCGTCTCGTACGGCGAGCCCTGTGTGGCCCATGACCAGTGCGTGGCCAACTATTCCATTTGCACCGAGCCGCCCAGCACGTGGTCCGGCTTCGGTGGGCATGGGCGCCTGTGTCTCTGCAAAGATGGCTTCTTTCCCGGATGTAAGTAGCCAGACAAGAAAAAGTCACCCCTGTTTCCTTTCTCCTCTTTATTGACCGCCACGTGACCACTTATTTTTGCGCAAACACAATAATGGCCCACTTACCTTCTCCCGTGCCCACATTTTGTTGACTAGACGGCCCCGACGGCCGGCGCATAAACGACATCTGGTTCGACTCTCACGTGACCTGCTACTCGCTGAACCAGAGCGACGGCCTGCCGGTCAACCTGGTGATAATTTGCGCCATCATGGTCACCCTCACCCTGGCCGGCCTGGTGCTCTATGTGGCCTCAAACTGTAACCGGAAGCGGACGTCCACTTGTTGCAACGAGCTGGACGCCATGCGCTGGACACCCACCGTGCTGGAGCAGCAACTGCCGCCAGGGGGCCACTTGGACAGCTTCGTGATACCCGAGGAGACCAAGGACGACTATGTGGCCGACTATATGGACCGTGACTACAGTAGACTGCCGCCTATAGGCTCAGCTGCGGCCGAGTTCCAGAACGACTTTATACAGATATTCCCGATGCGCCATCTGGCGCCGCAACCGGAAAAGAACTCACATGCCTTACGGGCTCAGTTTGGTGCGTGAGCGGGCTCCTCTCTCCCTCTCCCCCCTCTCGCTCTTTCCTCTTTCGATTGGAAGTTGAGTCATTGATTGATATGTTATGCAAGCACACACACAGTCACGCATTCCAATTCTAAACAGGAAGTGTGCGTGAGGTGAGCGACAGCCATAATTAATGGGCCGCGAAAGAGAGAGAGACTAATCATTACTTGGGGTTCCGGGCGAGTGACGACTAATAAGTGGGCCCGAGAAGTGTCTTGATGAATGAGCCGTCCACCCATTGAGAGCTTGTAAAATGCGAACTGTTCTCTCGTTTTTGAACTGTTCAGTTTGATGGTTCTTGAAAGAATGAGATACAGGATGTACTTGACGAGAGCGATGGCCTATTGTTGCGATCGATGCGTTCTGAGAACGGTTCTAGAAGTATCACTAGACCGGGCTAGGACTACTTTGCTTTGCCTATGATTTTGCATCATATTATATGATTCGTATATGACAATAAGGGGACATTATACAAGAAAAGAAATACCTTTTTGATACACCTGAGGGGACATAGTTTGAAGTTATCTCTCTCGAATTCAGCTTTTATCGGCTCCACCATTTCGTCATCAAATATTGTAGAATAAAAAGAACATATCGCCATTGTATTCATGAAAAGTTACAACATAGCTGACTTTTTAGATATCTTGGGTCAGTGACTGACATGGACCAACCTTTAAAGGGATTAGTTGTTCTACGATTGTACTCTAAAGATCATACATCGAATATGAGATAACAGTTTTATTCTCTTTGTTGTGCAATGTTTAAGAGCATTAAATTTGTATTTTCCAGACATACACAGAGTGTACCTGACTGACTACATAGCCAAGGGTCAAAGTCGAAAACTCTAGCGCTACATTATTGAAAAACGTTTCAGGTATTAGAGAGATGTAAAGCTTGTTATCTTCACGAAGTTAAGCAATTTTTGTTTGTGTGTGACGAAATATTTTTATAGGCTTAGATTTCGCTTTCCCACCTATGAATGCAATGTGGACTACTCTGACCATGGAACTCTAGCAATGCTCTCTTTACGTGGTAGTATCACTCGTGATTCAGTAGATCACGCATCATGTGACACACAACCTGGTTAGTCAAAGTTTCTCGGAATCCTGGATGAAATATCAGGTAGAGAAAAAGAGAATCAATGGTCTCACACAGTCACATATCGCAGAAAAAGCCAGTTACCGACCTCAGCGCCATCTATCGGTAAAAAATGTCCACCACTCACTTTCTAGTGTCTTTCTAGACAGCCACGAACTCTTAGCGCCATCTTGAGGTGATCCAGTAAGCTACTGAAACTTGTAGAACTGTTTACTTGAGTCTCATTAATTTTACTGCATGTTTCTACTGCAGATTTATAGTAGAAATCGCGTAATTGGATTTCGATGAGCGGCTTAATGAGCAGAGATTTCAGATAAGAAAAGTGTTGAGTTACGATCATTGGATTAGGAAAAATGGAAAAATAATCACAGTGATGAAACTCAATCTCGTGTAAGAGCTTGAAACAGAAAACGTCGCTTTTTCCCTTCCTCTCGCTTTCTCCCTCTCTCTCTCTCCCTCTAATCAACTATTTCGCGCTCTCTATACAGTGAAGATGTTGATGCCCTCTTGTTAAATACAAAATCATACAGTAAATGATTTTGTCTATGTCATACATTGAAAACAGATTAATATAGCTGCTACTTAGATTTCTAATAGCTGAAGTCCTTGGCAAATTTTGGCAAAGCTTAGAATTTTCCTCGAAACAAAATGGCGCTAATGACGGACACTTCACATCTTGAGTATCAGCTTCATTTAGAAGTGCTTTGGTATCTCTATCTCTCTTATCTCAACAACACTACTCTCTTCCATATTTAAGTGTCAAGCGTATTGCCTTTTAATTCTGTCAGAGTGATCAATTAGCAACATGGCGTCATCGGTCCTCGGTGTACGACAAATCTTGTCCATTGCCACCTGGTATATAACAGTTTTATATCTTGTATCACTATCCAGTTTACCGCAATCGGTTAGAAGCGATCCTAATCGTCTCTGTGAGTAACACCTTGTCGTCAACTTTCATGATATCATAATAAGCAAGTGACTGGCATATCTTTTCCGTATCTCAACTTTGAATGACACACAGCTAGTCTATCTCTTATCTCCTTATGTGTACCATTGTGTATGACATTGTAGATAACGTATCCAAACTTTGCAATCGTGGTCGGGTTTCTCCGCTGTACCGGAAAATCGATGGCGCGCTAATTACGGCCAATAATGAGTCTGACCTTGATTGCGTTCTCACCTTTCAAACGGACAGCATCTTGCAAAAGTTCATGCTCAGGTTCGAAGATCTGCACCTTGATTGCAACGACCATTTGTACATATTCGACGGCGCTCAAGCTTCCGGCCAGCATGCGGTTAGGTCGAACATGTTGACCAATTTGTTCTTAATTGTTCTATTTGATTTAGGCTGACCTGTCTTGTCGAAGTACAAGTTCAGAAATTGGCCCGATTGTGACGAAAAGTAACTTCCTTACACTTAAATACGTGACTGACCACTACTCGAAGTCCGGCAAAGGATTCAAAATGGCCGTCACTGCCTTCAGGGATATGCGTGAGTTTTTCCCCATTTGAACCGTTTCGACTTTGAACCTTTGCAGCTTCCATCGAGTGCCGTCACTTGAAATGTAAAAATAGATTTTGCATCTCAAAGGATCTAGCTTGCGACAAAATCAACCATTGTGGTGACAATTCGGACGAAACTGACCATTCGTTCTGCCATTGTGAGTGTGGCGCCATCTTTCAATTGCCATTTGTCGCTAATGTTGGTTAAACCCTGTTACTAGCGAAGGAAGCGGAAGTTGCTCAGCTGTTAGGTTTTGAAGCACTACTTCAAGCTGTGCTTTCGTTATTTGTCTTATAGTGCCTGTTGTTGAAATGAAGTGGAAAAGTTCTGAATTGCAAGACATGGTTCTAGAACTTGCATTTGAATATAACGCAAGTACTTCTATTTGGCTAAGATTTGTGTCTTACACAACAAGATTTAATCTTTGCACAATAGAGCTTTAGTCTCTTGTGATGCAACATTCAAGAGCATTACTTTTTTTCATGTTCGGAACGGAATGTACTAAGCTTTTAACATGAAACAAATTCTCGAAGTCTAAAACACTGAGAGGTATGTTTGAGAATAACTCAGTAGGATAAAGAGATTTTACAAGTGTTTATGCATTATGCAATACTTCGTCATACCTGTTCAGCTAAATAAATAAATAGAACAGTTACTGTTATTATCTCATAAGTAGTACATAATATGAAGATAGAAGCTCTCAGTGCCATCTAGCTTGAAAAAATATCCCAATCGCAAGGTATTCCCTTTTCAAATCTCGCGCCATGGAAAGACCGTCAAGCGAGCGCCATCTAGCGGAGCTCGAAGCCAACAACCACCGAACAGTTGAGTAGAACAGTTCTCTCGCCACTCTCACTCTCACTGTAAAGCATTGACCCCTAAGCCAGTCTCCTTCTCTCCCTCCCTCTCTGCTCTCTATTGCACGCTCTCTCCCTCTCCCTCTCCTCCCCTATCGCTCTCACTTTGCTACCCCCATCGAAGCGATCAATGAGCAAAAATGGCGCCGCTTGTCGCCGGTGTACGCCCATTCTTGCCATTTTTCACCTGGTACTTAAGAATTTTGTATATTACATCACTATTAAGTTTACCGCAATCAGTTAAAAGTGATGCCAATCGTCTCTGTAAGTAACAATTAGCGGCAAATTAACCCGAATGCCGTGTCGAGCAGTTGCCTGTCATACCCTTTTACATTTCACCCTACTGAGCATCACTCGCTCATGTTTCATATGAGCAGCGAAACCGTTCTCCTCTTCTTGCTTCCATCATAATTGATGGCCATAGATCAAGTTCTAGAACAGTTCTAGCCTTCCTGCTCGAAGACAAGCATATCACCCTTTCTGATCTCTAGTGAAACACACCTAGTCGCAATCTCCTTATCTCTCCCTCTCCCTCTCCTCCTCTTTCCTGACCCTCTCGTGTCACTGTCCCCTTTTTTGTCGGTCTCTCATTTGATGACACAAAAAATTCTGTAATATTAGATCATGTGTCAAAACTGTGCAACCGGGAGCGCTTTCATCCGCTGTACAAGAAGATTGACGGCGCACTAATTACGGCCGAGAATGAGTCGGACCTTGATTGCGTTCTCACCTTTCAAACGGACAGCATCTTGCAAAGGTTCATGCTCAGGTTCGAAGAGCTGGCCCTGGACTGCAATGACCACTTGTACATATTCGACGGCGCCCACGCTTTCGGCCACTATAAGGTCAGTTTGACGCCGCCAACGGGGTCCCAATGTCGCTAATTGCTCTAAATTGTTGCCCCTGATTGCAGGCCGACCTGTCGTGTCGAAGTACCCGTTCTGAGATTGGTACAATTTTCACCCAAAGTAATTTCCTTACACTTAAATACGTGACCGACCACTACTCGAAGCCGGGCGACGGCTTCAAGCTGGTCATCACTGCCTTTAAGGACACTCGTGAGTTGTTGCCAATGTCCAATCTCGGTCACTCATATTGAACCTGTTCGACTTTGAACCTTTGCAGCTTCCATCGGGTGCAGTCACTTGAAATGTCAAAATACATTTTGCATCTCAAAGGATCTAGCTTGTGACAATGTCAACCATTGTGGTGATAATACGGACGAGACGAGTCACGCTTTCTGCTACTGTAAGTCCGCCATCTTGGTCACGTGACCCGAATGCCAGTCTAATCCGTGTACTTTTCGATTCTGGACCCTTGATACCTGCGTAGCCGAGGAAGCGGACATGACCCTGGTGTTGGGCTTCGAGGCGAACATATTCATAGGGGTCGTACTTTCCGTATTTGTCATATGCTTGGTATGCGTGGTCAACCTTGCAGTTTGCCTTTGTCGCCGCGAGTCGGCGCTCCAGCAGCAACACCGGGTCGCCCTGCACGGGGGCATCTCCACCCAGACCCTGGCCCATCCTGCCTCGTACAATGGTAACATTGGCCCCATGTCGCCCGCTGCCACCAGGTACGCCACCCTGCCCCTGCCCGACAAGTTGGGCCGTACAGAGAAGCCACCACCGTATCCGGGAAACTTGGTGGCGCCCGGCGGCGCAAACGGCCTAAGCCCACTTGTGGGCCACCATCAGATGCAAGTAATGTCGTCGGGCGGGCCCACCAATACCGGTATGGGCCACCAGCAGCAGCTCCACCACCAGCACGGCCAGACCGTGACCCTCTTGTCGGCCACCGATGGCTCTGTGGGTCACCTGGTCACTGGGCGTCAAGATGGCCTGACCAGCAATGGCACCGCCGTTCACCCGACCGTCCAGCAGGTAGTCTACTACTCGGCCAAGTAAGACACCGGTTCCGGGCCCGAAGGTCACCGGGTGACCGCCACACAAGATGGCCCCTGGGGTCGGTGGGCCAGTACTTTAGTAACCAGTACTCTGGCCCACCTCTGCTGACCCCTAAGGCCCACTATTTGCCCTTTGAGACTGAGCCGTACATACACTACCATAACCGCATTGTCTACTTGCCACTTCCCTCTCGCGGTGAGTGGCTGGTGTGACGCGTGACTTCCGTTTCCGGTTTTTCCCCTTCTTTGAGGCAATGGGACAATTAGAACTATCTTCCAGCCCAGGTTCGTTTCCTTTCTACCTTTCTATCTCTCAGTTTGTACATTTGCAAACATACCTTCGAATATAACTGGACATTTGGATTTTTTCATTAACGAACAATTTGCAAATTGTGGCGACAATTAAGTACTTAAAAAGTTTACCCAAACACACAATACACACATGTCTCTGAACTGTTCCTTCGGACTGCGATACTTCGTGATACTTTTTAGTACCTAGTTGAAGTAAAGACTTAGGGATGAATATGATATAACAAATAACGAACATTGGTCAAAGAACAAGGTTCTTAGAACATCCTAGTCGAAGCATATCATGTGACAAACCAAAAAGTGGTACATTCGTAAATACCGTTCGCTAATTGTTCCGTAAAACTCAAATTATAGTCGTCATTTAGTGATTTAATGTCATGAGAGGGGAAAAAGTGGTATGAGCGGAAATATGAGCCGGCAGAATGTTGAACATAGCAAAACACATTGCCAAGATGTAGATGACGACATGGTGTCCAGAGAGATGCAGTTTTATGGATTCTCAGAGAAAAATGATGAAACATTGTGTACAAATAACATTCCTTATCATGAATCATGTAAATTTTGCACTTTATTCACGTTTATCATATTCTTTTCTTCGCTTTCATTAATACTCAATTTTAGAAAAGTGACCAACTTTGCGTTTTTCAGGCCGCCATTAAAACTGTGCCTTGGTTGACCTAATCAGGGGTGAAAGTGGCCCAATTTGGGGCCAAAATGGCGCCCAGTCAGCGGTGGCTTCGTCAGGCCCGTGACTCGGGAGCGGGCCAGCTATTATGCAAGAGGAAAACGGGCGTGTTTGCCGTTGCAGTGCAGAGGCTACACATTGTATATTTTTAGACCCCTAGCCATGGCAACCGAGAGCAGCTGCACGCGCTTCCCCTGGCCAGACACGTACCACGAGCCAGCCGTCTCCGGCCTCGGGCTCTCTCCCTCCCTTCCTTTCCCCTTGTCTCTAGTAGGGCAAAAAACGGCCAGTATTAGAGACAGTCCCTCTCTCTCCCTCTCTCTCTCCTTTCCCCTCTCGGTCGCCTTTCACATAACTTTGGCCGCTCTCCTTTCCACTTGCGAGCCCGCAAGTCGGTCGCTTTTCCCTCTCGGTCGTTTTCAACTCGCGGCCATTTTTGGCTCAGCACGCAGTGACTCTGTCTCGCTCTCTCCCTCTCGCCGTCGTCAGTCTCTCTCTCTCCCTCTCCCTCTCTTTCTCATTCTCTCTCCCGCTCTCGTTCCGTTCCGTCTCTCTTTATTTCCCTGGCGATAGCCGAGGCCAGAAAAGTGAGACGCCGACTCTCGAGCCACTCTGTGCATTATATGTTCATCGGTGCTCTCCCTCTCTCCTCTCCCTCTCGTGTCGCTGTGAACATTTGCGATCGATTGTGAGGCCGCTTCGGCGTCCGCTGTTGTCGTTGCCTGTGTTTGTGGGACTAGTCACGAAACAAAGGACACTGGTGTGTCTGTGTGTGTGTCTTTTTGTGTGACTGCGAGCCAGGACAACTCCAAGCCCAGCGTGTGACGCAATCAAGTTTCCAAGATGGTGGTCATCCGCCACCAGGTCGACGACCGGGAAGGCTGCCGGTCACTGGTGTGCGACGCCAACGGCATCATTGTGGCCGAAATGGTCTACCGGTGCATGATTTGCACCACGGTCAGCGACTGTATCGCCGATGCCCAGAAACACTACCGGTCAAAGCACATGGACACCATTGGTCACGATGACGAGCCGATGGTCAGCTACGAGGACGAGGACGCCGACGAGTCCATGGTGGGCGACGTCCACGACTTGCCCGAGTCGTCGGACGAACTGGGCGCCGCTGACCGGGCCACGCTGACCTTCAGTCACCCGTCGGGCCTCAAGAAGCTGCAAAGCACTGCCGGTGACTCTGACGACGAGGGGCCGACGACGCCACTTCCGGCGGCCGGAAATGGCCGAGGCACCCGAGGCGGCGGTGGCTTTCAGGCTGCCCCCGACCCGGCGGGCGACGGGTCAAACACCCGGGGCGGCTATGTGACCTGCGCAGTGTGCAACATCACCAAGTTTTACGCCTCAGTCCAGCGCCGTTACGGCCAGTTCACGTGCATGGGCTGCGCAAAGGTGAGTCTTCCCGTCCACTTTGCTAATTGCTCGGCTAATTGCTTCACTTCGCTCAAATCCAGTTCTTTGGCCGCTTCTTGCTCAAGCCCCGGAAGTACTGTTGTCCCAATTTGGCCTCTTGTCCCCTGGATGTGTCCCCAAGGTGCAAGGCCTGTCTCCTACTGGCCTGCATAAACACGTACACCATTGACGAGAAGCGGATGTCAGTGGTTGACGGCCATCGTCCGCTCAAGAAGACAGCTGTGACAGCTTCGGCCACTTCCGGTAATCCGTCATCCCTCAGCGGGTATGTCACCGACAAGATGATGGACCAGTCCACTGGGGTCACATCTTCAGCTGTTTCCGCTTCTTCCTCTTCTACTACTTCCTGTCTGTCTAACTGCACCGCTTCTTCTTCTACTTTACTGTCGAACGGCACACAGTCCACTAATGATTTAAAGCTTGTTATCACTTCTAATAACGCCTCCACCACTCAGCAGAGGTCGCTCCAGTCGACCCTCGCCTCGTCAAGGGCCACCGCTGGGCTCGGTGACCAACGGCAACCGTCGCCAGCGCCACTGAGACAGCCCCTGCCCCGGGTCCGGATTCGGACAAGGCCACTGGTCAAGCAATTTGTCACCACCAGGTCCACCCTCAAGGGGCAAAAGGGGTGCCGGAAGTGCACCGGTTGCCTGGTCCAGGACTGCGGCAAGTGCATTTACTGTCTAGACAAGCCCAAACATGGCGGACCAAATACTCTCAAGAAGAAGTGCATCAAGAGACGATGTTCACTCATCACCACAGTTAACAAATGTTCGACAAGTTCTAGAAGGGAGAGACAGTCTAGTCGAAAGTAATATATATATATCTATATTTCCTATTTCAGACCTACATACCGAACCATAAATATACGCGATATATATTTATATACAGCTATTTATGCCAAAAAGACAAGCTAAAGTACTACCAGTGACCCTACAATCAACTTAAATTAACTAATATATATTTGTCAATCAATCTGGTCAGCAATTACTGTTTCACACATGTCATGTCTACAGATCTCATAGCCGCTAAATACCTATTTCGAAAAGGCACTGTCGTACTTAAAGAAACCAAGTTATGTAACTTAACTCACTCATTCTTCCGTCCTTGATTAAAAGTGAATCAGCTAATTACAATTAGATGACTCATTCTGATTGTTTCGTTTCGAAGCCGAGCTTACAGCAAAAAAGAACTTTGTTTCACCTTTTTTACTCGCGAAGTGAATTGAAAACCAAAGTGAACGGCGATAATATAGAATAAACTTCGTCGTGAAAGGCAAATATTTGAGAGCAAAGAGATAAAGGTTGTAAACCATTCATTCTCGTGATAACGGTGGTCAGAAACTGAATTTAACAAATTGCTCCGTTACAAGCTTGTATGGCGACGCAGTTGACTGGAGCAGCGATAGCGTCTAATCTAAATTAGAAATCAGTGGCAACTGAAAGAGAGAACTCCAACCACAGCCAATCAGCGAGGGAGCGGAAATAATGCGATTAAAGGGAATAGAATCAATAAGTAGTTGCGAAGTTTAAATAAACATTCACTCTACCGGCGATATTATTCTTCAGGTAAACCTAATGACGCCACCCATAGGTAAGTTCTGGCATCTCTGGCGGAGCAAGTGGAGCACTGCGAGGGGCGTCTCTAGGGCAATGTCTATGGGAAAAAAGATGCTCCGCCGCTTCGCCGGAGTTCCTTCGCTGTTGGTCTTTCTGCTCCGGCGGCGCCGACGCCAGTGCTGCATCACTCTCTCTCTCCTCTCCCTCTCTCCCTCTGCTTCTCTCTCTCGCTCTCTGTTCACTATTCAGTTGTCTACAGTCGCATATTGCAAATTCGTCTCATCATTGCTGGCAGTCCTCTTGTCTCTCTTGTTGTCTCTCCCTCTTGCTCTCTATCAGGTTAGTAATATAGGGACACAATTGTAATTAGCAATCAGCCAGGTTAATTGTCCTTTGGTTTACAGTGAAACTGCAGTAATTGTCAGCGGAATCATAAGCCGCTTACAACTCAACGTCGCTGGTTTCGTGAACGCCTACCTTGCCTACCAGAAAGTGTCGACATTAGTTTCTATCTAAAGGACATTAAGATACTCAAGTCTCGTCTACACCTGTCTCTTCATTGCCTTACCCAAGTTGACCTTTGTGTGTGCACAGTCAAGAAGTCTAATTAACTAAGTCAAAATGGTTCAAATCGGTGAAGCCAATCCCATCTATGGACCCTTCTTCGGTGTCATGGGCGCCACTTCGGCAATGGTCTTCTCTGCGCTCGGCGCAGCATATGGTACGGCAAAGTCGGGCACTGGTATTGCCGCCATGTCTGTAATGAGACCCGAACTGATCATGAAGTCCATCATTCCCGTCGTCATGGCTGGTATTATTGCCATCTACGGCCTGGTTGTTGCAGCTTTAGTGGCCAACAGCATTAAGTCGCCCGAAGATGGGTACACTCTGTACCAAGGATTCCTTCACCTTGGCGCCGGTCTCTCCGTGGGCCTGTCCGGTCTGGCGGCCGGCTTTGCCATCGGCATTGTGGGCGACTCTGGGGTCCGGGGCACTGCCCAGCAGCCCCGGTTATTCGTAGGAATGATTTTAATCCTTATTTTCGCTGAAGTACTCGGTCTCTATGGTTTAATCGTTGCCCTTGTCCTGACCACAAGGGCCTAAGGGAGCACGTTTAGTTAAACCAGTTATCAGCAACTCACTAAGCAAACTCTTTCTGTTTCACATTTCAAACAAGTTCCCCAGATCGCTCGGCACTCGACTCATTCTTGAGAATCTATTCAGATTTCTATGCCCGGCTCACCAACTTATCAACACGAAAATTAGGTCCCCCTTCATATTAGTCGAGTAAAACCTTCTCATCACTGAAGTATTCTAAACAAGAGTTAGCTGATATCTCTCTCCCCCTCTCTTTCGGTCCCCCTTCTAAACCGCTGGCTTGCTAAATCAGAACTATCAAAAATACACACCGAACTGAATTTGAGAACTAGTTTAAAATCTACATAGGTATGGCTGGGTATTTCGAAGCTTTATTGTCAGTTGATTGTGATGGTTGAACATATTCCTCTGTTTGTTTATTCCATATTATTTTGAACAACTGTTTTTGCTTTCTGTTCAACTAAAAACTGATGATTTTAGAACACACTGTACGAGCCAATTTAGTCTCGAAGTTGAAAAATATATTGGAAAAACTGTAATTTCAAAAAGAACAACAACACAGATATATCACACTCGAACGAAGTGAAGAAAATGTTTTTAATTTAACTATTAATCAAGAAATGCATAGGAATTTTTTCATTGTGAGTAAAACTGCATATATAAATAGCTCTAAATGTTCTATCAGTGAAAATCATTTTTTCTTCCTGGTGTGTAAAGTGAAATTAAAAACTGAAAAACGTTTTCCGTTTCCTCTTTTTTTCGTCAAGTTCTTTTTAATGGACTTCCTCCCACAAATTGCAGGCTACAACAATTAATACAGCAATCTATACAGTAAATCAGTGATGATCGTGACCCGACTTGTCTTGAAAGAAGCGCAGCCCACAATAACCACAGGCATGGTCACCGGGCTGGTCGAGGTTGATGAACACTCGAGGATGTCCTAAAGGTCCATCGCCACCGTCGCAGTGGATCTTCCTCGCCTTCACTGCCTTTGGCGGCACTTCAGCAATCAGGTCAATGGCGAACCTAGTGTTGACCTCTTTGATTTTTCCGACAAAGCGAGTTAGACGAAAGTCATCTTCGTCAAATTTCTGCAATCAAATTGGAACGTTAGAACCTTTGCGATCATGAATGAACAGCGACTTACCTGTCCAGTGTGAGTCTTTGTGTCCTTCAAGTCCCACGAACCTTTTTCAACCGGAAGATTGTCTCCAGCTTCAGCTAATGCTGGAGACGAAGTACCAATGGTTCTAATGGCCACACCAGTGACCTGAGGTCGGCCGAGGGCCCGAGAACACACCAATGTCAACCTTGCTGCCATTTATTCTGTTTTGTAAACTAAGGGACCGTTTCTAAAGCTCGCGATTTCTGGCGGAATGTAGGAAACGGTCCCTTGTTTCTGCTGCAACACATGTTTACATTTTGCATAAACAAGAATGTCAATATTCAAGTTAACCGGACTCTTAACCACTGCAATTAGCCGGTTAACTTTACAACCACCAGCGCCACTCATCACGAATGCGATCAGGACATTCAAGGACAAAGATGTGCTCAGGTTACGCTGTAAGGACTGCTATTTCAAAAAGGTGGACGAACGTTGGTGGGTTCTGTGCAACTCGCACCCAAGACACAAACAACGTGAACATGTTGAAGACATCAAGAGGAAATACATCGTAACTCATCTTACCTATGGTGGAAGGCCATTTCAGAAAAAGGAAGAGGCTTACATTTGCAACCTGGCGCCACCTGGACCCTTTGATTACAAATTGAAGTTGCAGAAAAAGAACGCCGAGGACTTTGGTCGCGGTAGAACTCAGAATGGGTTCTCGCAAGAAGCGACGAAGTACTTGCGACGCTCTTAGAGTCAGTGATGCTGTGTTTAAGATATCCGGAGATAATTGTAGTCAGATGATTAAAACATGTAAGTTTACCATGATGTGTTTACTCGAGCATTTATGACGCAAACCACCGAACTTGTTTGCCTTTGTTATTGCAACTGATTGATTGGAAGAAACTGTTGAATATTAGTGGTTCCTGTTGACTTGTCCCTGGATGAACCCTTAATAATGAAGTTGAAGGTCACTAGCTCAAGAAATGTTACATAAATTGCCTTAAACACGCCTCAGCTCACAGCCTCAAGGCCGAGAAGTCGGTGGATCTTGACTGTAATTGATGCTTGGCTGAGCTTGAAAAGGGAAACTTCGTTCACTCTCAAACCGTCAGCGACAACGTGCTCGTCATTGTTTAGCTGTGTACCTTCTCAGCATGGACATTCTACTATCAGCAAAGCCATGGAACGCCAACACTGACCCTCGGCTCATTGGGTATCCGTTTATGAGCGGTGTCCCGGTTTCGGTTCTGGCCTGTTTTCCTGGTATTCGGGATACTGGCCAGAAAGTGGCCTCACAGCGGTCAAGTACAGTCGTTCCTCAAGCCATGGCTCCTGGTCACCAACGGCTTCATGTTTGGCTGTCATGGCGCCTGGACTGGCCTTCCTTGCCTCGCTGACCAATGGCTACGCGGACACGCTGTCCTTGGAACGGCCAAACATCACAGTGGTCGACGAGTTGGCAACCTGGACGGAAGAGATCATCATAAATGAGAGCGTGATGCGACTAACTCTCGTCCTTCTTGCTCTGCGACTCGTCATCATGCTGGAAGCCCTAATGGTGGCCGCAATCAAGGGTGAACCACCGTCAGTGGCCCGGTTGTTCAACGATGCGATGATCAGCTTCATCATCTATGTCACATTCCGACTGGCACCCTGGTGGGCCGGGCTACTATTTTGCCATGACATATATCTCAGTCTACAGTTACATATACGGCTACTATACCCTTAAATCAGCACTGTTAACGGATAAATCACTTGAAATTACTGCCCGCAAAGTGAAGACCACTCTGCAGTTCCTGTGGTCAGTCAGTCTCTTCGGCCATCTTTTCTACGCCACTCACTCGGGACAGAATCTAAGTTTCGGGGCATCGGTGCTACTTCTACTCGAAGGTATGTTCGCTCTGACTATTTTCATGGTCAACTTGAGCAAAATCAAAACGGTTCACTTGAAGTCTATGTGACAAGCAGTTGTTATTTTGCATAAAAAATAAAACAGTTCGAATTATGGCTCACAGACCATTATTTCCGCTACAGCTTGATGTCATAAATGGCCGCTTTGTTCTATTGAGGGAATATTGAAAGCTGTGCAATTAAAGTTTTCAAGGGTTCTTGCATCGCTAGTCAACAGTGTAAATTGCGTCATCTTCAAGCTCAACAGCTCTGACAATTTAGTTTGGCTGAACAATGAGCAATAAAGTTTGAGAAGCCATTGAGAGACGGATATTCTGGTCAGCTGAACATTACTGGACTTCTCTGACTGGCCCGTGAAGGTCAACCTGTGCGTTTAAAACTGACGATTAGAGCAATTAGTGCTGATTTATTCTCTGGATAGTTTGGATTAGTGGCGGGTTAATCAATGTCATTGAGGTAATTTAGGTGGTTCAGTTTAGTCCAATCAAGCCCGGTGTTGGCCGAGATAGTCTTGAAGCTCATCTCAAAAAGTGGTCTGGGTCCAAACTGAGCGACTTTCCGGCTTAGGTGGCGCCACCTTTGGCCAGAACGGAGCTTTGGGTCATTTTTCGATACTTGTAGCTCAGTTCTTACATCAAATTTTCCACCACATATTCTTACTCGGGTAAGCGGACCTCAGTAAAGGAGTCGACAGGCAATGTCCGTTCGGACACAGGGGTCACCTTGAATGCTCTGTCGGCGCGAGTTTCTAGTGGTCACGGGCCTTCAAATTCAAGTTTGACAATAGGTGACGTCCCACTCGAACATGCGCTGCTTCACGGTGGGCCAGAACAACCGAGCATGATTTTCACGGGCCACAGACGGGTTGGCCCGAGAAAACTGGCCCGTCCTGGCCTCCAGCTCAT
Source organism: Halotydeus destructor (assembly GCA_022750525.1). Taxonomy (NCBI): domain Eukaryota; kingdom Metazoa; phylum Arthropoda; class Arachnida; order Trombidiformes; family Penthaleidae; genus Halotydeus; species Halotydeus destructor. The sequence continues at coordinate 111,482 of JAIUWE010000046.1, forward strand.
GGTTGACTCTGGTCTCGGTCCAAACCGAGCTGGATTTCAGCTGATGTGGCGCCACTGTTGACCAGGACGGGCTTCGGGTCATGCTCTGGTCGGCCGGCGTCAAAGAGTGGACTAAAAGTGGAGACACTGGTCGCCCAACAACTGGTACTAGTTGAGCCGGTAGTGATTGAATGACTTGGTTTGCAGGCTCCAGAGCTGTCATGTTGATTTCCCCATCAGCTCATGCCAGTTATCAGATATCTCGTTCACACGCGCCAAGGTGCCCTTGATGTCGCAAAAATTGGTGACTATGAGTCAGCTCGTTATCTACAAGCTATCTCACCTCAACGTGATCTTTAGCTCTGAGACGATCAAGCGTCAATCAATGGCTAAACAAGTCTAGGGTCATTCTTGTTCGGGATCGGAATAGCGACTTTCGTTAGGTCATCGGTGGGCCAGAACTTGAGCTCTGTAGTCCAAGTCTGAGACCAGGCTGGCCTTTCATTGGTGTCAACAAGTCTTATCTCAGAGATAACGATGACTTGTCTGGCTGACTCATATTAACCATATCACTGGACTTTGGAGAACCCATTGTTCCTTTGAATATCACCTCGCATGAGGTAAGTGAGATAACATTCAATCATGTCATCTCACCTATATACAGATGCAATCGAAGCGCTGAAAATGGCTATATAAGGAAACGAATATGCCATACCGATCATTCAAACACTCAACAGTACTGTCATAGCCCAGCTGACAAACGCGAACTACAAGATGAAAGGTATTGTTCTTTTTCTCTTTGCAGTGGTCACCGTGGTCCACTGTGACCCGAAGCTGAACGACATCATCGATGCCCGACTGGCCGAGTTCAAGGGCCGCAAGTCCATGGACACTGACCATGCTGGTAACCCGATAACGTACACCGTGACGCGAGACCTCGTTCCCAGCGAAGGAAGTCAGCTGAAGGGCACCGTGACCACTGGCTACTTCTACAACTACAAGATGGACATCTCGGGCATCATGCGAGATGTGGTCAGAGTGGGCGACGCCCAGGTCATTCCGACAGACAAGGGCCCAGTGGTCCAGTATGTGCAGCAAGAGTCGCGTCTCCATTTCACCGGCTTCGTAAACTACACGCGAGCCTACCAGATTGAAAATGGCTCCCTGACGTTTGTGCCCATCACTGGTCACATTCAGCTGAATCCGATCACTGTCACCCTGGAACCCACCGGTGGCCTGTTCAAGGTGACCCCTCTTCCCGAAGGAGGACGCAAGCCCGTCCAGACATTGACCGTATTGGGTCTAACTCGTCACCCTATGCTCATTGATTCCCTGGAGTCGAACATGAATAGGAAGTTCGCATCGCCCTTCAGCCCGAGCCCGTTCTGGTCGAAGGTGGCGCCATCTCATGCTCCAGATCGTGAAGACCCTTGGTATTTCATTCAGGAAACCCGTTGGACAGAGCTTTCAGATTATCTTGTCCAACACCAAGCTTGATTCCAATCCGCTTGATTACATGAAGCTGACCTTCAACGAACTGCTAACCGAAATTCCGACTTATATTCCAAATAAAGTATAAATTTGCATCATTCATCAGCTTCCGATATGCGCAAAGAATTCGTATCTGAATCAGTTGCCCTAAAGGATAGCTGATTAGCAGATAATCGCAGCCATTTTGAGTCAAGTCCGAAGTCAACGGCTAGAGGAGCAACGATAGCATATTCCTTCGTTTAAATTCCGACTAGAGCTGGTCACGGTTAGCGACATGTCTACCTGTAACCGACCGTGACTTCTATAATTCGGTGATAACCAACTGCGATTAACCGTACACTAACTGTCCGTTTTTGACCGAGGTGGTCAGGACGGAACGGTCACGTGACGGAATTAGTTCCCGCGCTGAAAAGAGCAAGAAACCCGTAGCTTTCATTTCCAGTTTGCGACTGAACTGATACTAGTTGAGTAGGATGTCATTATTTAGATTGCCTGTTTAAGGGTTTTAATTAATATCACTATCTGCTTGTGCCAGATATGTCGATGTGACGAAATCTGTGACTGAAGCTTATCAGATATTTCATTCAGATGCGCCAATTTTATCAAGTAAACAAGAAACTTGGTGACTATGAGAATAGTCCTGTTATCTCAACTTTTTGTAGCTTGTCTCTGTAATATTATCAAGAACCAATCAAAATCTTGAAAATCCTAAGATAGGTCCCGAAGACGTTCACGCATGCGCCAACTCTACTTTGGTCCCACGGCTCGGACAGAACTTAAGCTTCCCAGGCCAAGACCAAGCTGGTCTCTAATTGGTATCAACAAGCCTTATCTCAGAGATATGGCTACATCAAGGTGAAATATGCAGCGGACTCACATTACCCATATCTCTGAGCTTTCGAAAGCCCATTGTTTTGCTGAAAATTATCTCCCGCGAAGAACATGATAACACTCCGTCATGAACTTCACTTAAAGAAGTAATCGCAATACGCTGATGTTGGCTTTATAAGGGACTGAATATACCATACTTTCCAAACAGTTGCTCACCAGTTTTGCAATAATTCAGTTGACAATTTTTCATATTTAAAAATGAAATACCTTGCTCTTTTTCTCTTGTTAGTGGTCACCTTGGTCCACTGTGACCCGAAGCTGAATGACATCATTGATGCCCGACTGGCCCAGTTCAAGGGTGACCAGTCCTTGGACACTGACCATGCTGGTGGTTACCCGTCATCCTATGTCCGGTTCGACGAAGCTGAAGTCGAAGACGGAAGTGCAATCAAAGGAACCGTGACCTCTGGCTACTTTTACAACTTCAAAATGGACGTTTCGGGCATAATGCGAAATGTGGTCAGAGTGGGCGACGCCCAGGTCACACCGATGGACAAGGGCCCAGTGGTCAAGTATGTCCAGCAAGAATCCATTCTCCACTTCACCGGCTTCGTCAATTTCACCCAAGACCACAAGGACCGGAAAGGACCCTTCAGCTTCGTGCCCATCACTGGTCACATACAGCTGCACCCGATCAGTGTGACCCTTGAGCGCGTCGGCGGCCTCTTCAGGGTGACCCCGGCTTCGGAAAGACCCAAAGGGCCGGTCAAGACATTGACCGTAGTGGGCCTGACACGGCACCCTCTTCTCATTGAAGCCCTAAAATCCAACTTGGACAGCAAGTTCACATCGCCCTTCAGCCCGAGCCCGTTCTGGTCCAAGGTGGCGCCGATTGAAGTCCAAGACCATCGGCAGGAAACGTGGACTTGGATCCAGAAAACTAATTGGCCAGCGCTGGAAGCTTATCTTGACCAGCAGCGGCCTTGATTGCAGTCCAATCGATTACATGAAGCTATGTCTTGTTTCTAGCCGCTAACCGAAATTCAGACTTTTGTGTATTGTTTGAAAAATAATATTCAGCGAATTTACGCTATTTATTTTGTGACAGCTAGTGATCTGCAGAGCGTTTGTATCGAAACACCTATCTTGCAGCCATTTGAAAGGGTTTCAAGACGAGCCGCTTGAGGCGCGACGATCGTATATTTGTACTATCTCCTCCGCACATTGTCCGACAATACGGATCCTTTTAATTTCATAGTATTTGAGAGGTACCGGCAAAGTAGGCGGGGTTCTGGACTTTTCGTGAAACAGAGTATAACAATAAATTTTTTGATTTTTTAATACTGAAATTTGATGGAAAAAAGAATGGGCAGGGTGAAAACTTGGGGAAATGAAGGGAATTTGAGATAAGAACGTTTTTTCATAACTTTGAAAGTACAACTGATTTTCAGCCAAACACACTACACGGATGACGTAAACCACTAGCATGCACGAGTTTTGGGTGCGGAATAACATTTCAAATCTTAACAAGAGAATGTAACCGCTTCATCAATATAATCTGTCAACCAGAAAAAATAACCGAGATTAATCTCGACCGGTGTTAGTGAAAAAAGGTGCCAAAAAACGTGAGTTGAAAAAATTGGCGGAATTCGACGAAAAAATTTTGCAATCTGGAAATCGGAATTATGCAGTTTTTCGACGATTTGCAGCGATATCAAGCATCTTCCACGCACTGGACGAATACTACGAACATCTACGGATATGGATGAAGTGTTTTTCGGCTGATGCTGGAGACATATTTCACAACGTGAAGTAGAATGCCTCAGATATAGCTGCAACAGCCTATTGAGGTGCCACAGACGCTTCATATTGCTGAAGATTGTCGAAAATCTGCATAAGTCAGATTTCCAGATCGTGAAATTTTCTCGTCGAATTCAGCCATTTTTTTCAACTCCCGGTTTTCGACACCCTGTTTCAGTAACACTGATCGAGATTAATCTCGGTTATTTTTTCTGGTTGACAGATTATATTGATGAAGCGGTCACATTCTCTTGTTGAGATTCGAAATGTTATTCCGCACCCAAAACTCGTGCATGCTAGTGGTTTACGTAATCCGTGTTGTGTGTTTGGCTGAAAATCAGTTGTACTTTCAAAGTTATGAAAAAACGTTCTTATCTCAAATTCCCTACATTTCCCCAAGTTTTCACCCTGCCCATTCTTTTTTCCATCAAATTTCAGTATTAAAAAATCGAAAAATTTATTGTTATACTCTGTTTCACGAAAAGTCCAGAACCCCGCCTACTTTGCCGGTACCTCTTTCATAATATTCGGGAAGTTGATTACCGGATGTTTAGAACATACAGAAACTGACAGCGTCTCGTAGGCTTTAGAGGTTGATGAGTAGGCTTTCGAAAAATATGTTGCAGCATATTTTTACATTAAATCGAAACAGAGTGGGTCACTCTGGTGGCAACTAAATAGGGCTAAAAAAGTTTAAAATAATCATTTTGAAGCAACATATTCCAACATATTTTGGCCTTTTTTTGAAGCAACATATGTTGAATCAACTTCGACATCTGCTGTCGGAAATGAGCTGGCACAAGCTCATTATCTACTTGAGACCCTATGCTTACCAATCGCTATCAAAAACGAGCCGAAACTGACGTATTTTAGCAATTTAAGCATTTCGAGCTGACCTAGAGGTTAGCATCACGGGCTATGGACATTGAGGGTGTGGGTTCGAGTCCCATGGAATATTTTTTTGAACCGTTTTTCGAGTACTTTTTGTGATTCATTGCAGCCTAGACACTAACTCTAAGCGTTTATGAAGGTTTCTGACCATTCAAGCTTGTCTAATCTATGTCAAATATGCTATTATTGATACAACATATTTAGTGACATATTTTCGCGTTTTTAGCCACATATTTGATAGGGTTTTACCAGCATATTTTCGAAAGCCTATTGATGAGTGACTGGCACTTGACCTGTCGATGAACATTACATCATCATAAATGCGAGCGTGATGCGCATATGTACTAACAAAAACCATGATAGCAGCCGGTGAACAATATGTATTTTACAATGAATCGAAATATGAAAAGAGAAACGAGGCCACATATGGCGAACCAGGTCTTGTATGACGACACAGAGCCTATATAAGGAGACGGACTAGCTGTCGAGTCATTCAGTTCAAGTACGACTAGTGAGCACAGCTGAGCGAGGCGACAATGATGGTTTCGTGCTTTTCTCTCACTCTAATGGCCGTCTACGCGGGGACCGTCATGGCCGACAACATGGACGACGATCTGGACATCCTGGGCTACATTTTCGAGCTGCTGGGTGTCGGGCTCCACCTGGTGTCAGGCTTGATGGACAGCGATGACGACGGAAGCCAAGGACGCCTCAGTTCGGCCGCACAAGCGACACTGGCTGGAGGCGGCCTCGGACGTCGTTGACCACTGGGCAGCTTCTTGTAGACCGATCGAACATCAAGAAGACCGACTAGCGATATAGTACAAACTTTTATAACGGAATGGATCACATTTTAAAATACATTTTAATGTACTTGGGATTAGTGATACACGGTTTATCGGCCAAACATGACCGGGCTCTGAGGGATGGTCAGCGGTAGGCCGACTTGACCAGCACCATGGACAATGTAACCAGTTGCTATGAACCTTTTAGGACCTTTGGTGGTAGTTTCCGGTTGTGTGTAGCACATGTTACAAGATGGCGCCACAGGCTTCGGTGTGGTAGCGATCACTTGTTGCACAATGATGGTCGGTGGCTGTGGCGTAGCCGCTTGGCCACTGGACGTGCCCCGGGCCCGTCGGCTGAACATGTCGATCTGGTTGCGCATCATGTTGACAAACAACCGGGCATTCGGGTTCAACCGGACTCGGTTTGGACCACTTTCTTGGGCAATGAGTGTCGGTTCGGTGGTTGCTACCTTAGCGGCTCCCATTCGACTCAACAGCTGGTCAGTTGATTTGAAAGACCTTAACCACTGGTCGTCGCCTTTTGATTCAGCAAATTCAACTTGACAATCAACGGGACTCATTAGCAGTAAAGCAAGACAAACAGCACACTTGAACATATTGCACTTTCTCTCGAGTATCACATGCAGAGGGTTGCTATTCACGCTTTTTCAACCGAATTTAAAGCATCATCAAAAGCAAATACTGAATCAAAGGCTCAAATTGCATTCTATGTTTAGTATGTATGTGTTTACACGGTCACGCGGCATTTGAACATGGCAAAGTATTTCCCATCTCACTCTATAAGTAACTTATTTTAGACGATTGTTTCGTTATACCGACACGGAACTCATTAGCACATGGCGACAATCTACTCTTTCAAATTGACTCGTTAGTTTGACTGAGATGCTGATTTAGAATGGGATGCTCGATTGTAGCA
>JAIUWE010000047.1:0-71258 GCA_022750525.1 Halotydeus destructor
ATTCTTATCACAATAAATTTACTTTGAAATGGTGTTTATTGTGAAGAAACAGAAGTTGCTCGTGTTTCCTTTTAAACCTGAAAGCAACATGCTAATTGCTTATAATACTCCTCACATTCTGTGGCCATCATGTCATTGGTAGAGTAATATCGCCCAATGCGGCAATAAGCCCTTGACGCATTACATTGGATGATGTTTAGGAGAATATGACAATCCTATGCCATCGTTTCCGAAAAAACTAACACCCGACAGGCCAGTTTCCAAGCTCGAAGAGTAACGATGCTATTTGTTGGCCACAGTATGTGTTTCCCCAATGGGAAATATCAGCTCATAACAATGCATTTATACGTAGACGATCAGCAGCGAAGAGTATAGTTGAAATGGACAATGGCCCGCAGTAGGTGGGACACAGCTGGAAATGGCATCACGGTTGATGTCATATGGCCAGCGAAGATACCGACCAAAATCGCAAATGTTTCGCGTTAAGTCAGGCGATATAGACTGCTCTGTTCTCGTGTAGGCAACCACCCTGATGTAGACGACCTAACTTCTTCCTACGTTGATTGAATGACGTTAGCTAGAAGGCCCAAGACCTTGTGGGACCAACAGCAGAATGGCTCAAAGCCCATGAGCATAGCATCGGACAAGCGTGCCACGGTATGGATGTTTTGACCCAATGTTAGTGATTAGCTGACAGTAAGATACCTAGATTGGCAGGTGTACTACAGAAAAACTAAAGTTAAACGGGGAATCCACATTTGATGAATGGTCCGTGTCGTAGCTGAACAGGGAGGCTTGCTTGCAATGCTTCATCACCCTAAAATATCAGAGTAAGATTCTGACTGCCACCATCAGTTCGAGAGACATATTTTCCCTTAGACAGATCCCAACTGTGAATAAAATCGAGAATGATAGATATCACCGATACCCAGGATCCTATGAAAAATGAAGGCACTAAAACGAAGAAATGGAGTCACGAGCATCGATGACAATCGACATAGACTACCATGTGTTCGAGCTTACCCTGAGTCCTTGGAGGGCAAATGATAGTAAGTGGCCATATTAATGAAGGTTTCAAGATATACATATTTATGGAGTTTTCAGCCAATTCAGGGCAACGTGCTGCGTAGGTTTGAAAAATGCCTAGAGGCTACGAATTTCCTTGTCGTACAACCAGGGGCCGTCTCGAGCAACTTCCACACTGGACTTTAGAAGTCTACAGACAAACGTTGACCAAATCGAAACTACTCTATAAAATTGAGGTAATGATCAACCATATCAATTGATTGCGGTATGTTTAGAGATAACTCGTTACAGACTTTTCGTAGACCTTTTGATGGGATGTGGCAAGGATTCTTGACTACACAGCTTGTCAAGTTAAGAAGAAATACAAAAAACATCCAAGACCTGTAGAGAGCGATAGATTTTCAAAATATGATGCTGAAGGTAAATGCAAAGTCCAACACATGAATCCTTATACCGGAAACTTGAAACAAAGCTTCACAATCAGTATGCAGAGTTTTGCTCAACGAAAAGTATGGTACTAAGGTGACTTCTACCAACCTTGGAGCCGCATATGAGCGCCGGTGTTACACTGTGGGAGATATTGCACAAGTTCACATCGGCAGAGAAAATATAAATAAGAAATCAACATAGATCAATGGATTTCTAACTATGCAGTTAGACAAGATGTTTCACATATTATTTCACGTGAGTCCGAACGAACTATGCTAAGTAAATCTCTATCCATAATTTCATCAGGACCAACAAAGCGGAATCTACACCGAGGAACGTCTTTATTGCCATTAAACTAAAGCCTACATTGCTGAGGCCCCAGAGGGAATACGTTTCGGTAAATTCTCAATACTGATTTTTACATATTTCAACTTCCACAAATTGTACGATGATGAAACGATTCAAGCGAAGTCTCGGAGTGTTCTGAATGTTACGTCGACGACCAGGTCAAGAAGTATATCGAACTATCGTCGAGACTTAGAGGTTGTCGCTGATGACAGTTAAATCAAAAAACTTCACAAACTCGTGCTGAAAACTAATGTTTTATGAATTCGCTAAGACAGCTAAAAATTGGCGTACTTCGTATACCCAAAGTGGACGTCGATTACAACATTAAATGTTTCGTAGCAACTGTTCACATGTTTAGGAAAAAATGACCACTCATCTGTTAGTGCGAAATAGTGTACCGACACTTCTACTAATCTCACTTATTCTTCGCAAGTGTCCGTTTTCAACAATTGACCCGTGACGGTTCACTCGCGTTATCACTGACCGATAAAAAAGTCGACGCCAAAGACATAGATGATTGTTCCAAAAAGCGAGGAAGATAAGAAGGCTCATTTTATCCTCTATAAGTGGTGCACTGAATGCTACACCAGTGAGCGATTACCCATCGATCGGTGAACGCAGTTGACCAAAAACAGTGTGAGACCTTTTTCTTCAATGAACAAGCCCTTGGGACTGTACTGTCGACCATCGACTGAACAGATCTTTCAAGGGCGTTTGAAACCGCTATACGAAAGCAATCAAGAACAAGGAGCTGTTGATCAAGGTATCGCGGCGAATTTGTCGATATACTGGCAAAATTTCACCTCATAATACCACACACCTGAAGGACATTGTAGTTGCGACACTCAGCCGCCGATTAAGCAAGCCAATGAAGGCAAGAGCAATCCGGCGTCCATTGGGCAACGAAAAATTCGAAATAACCTCAGAAGACTACAGTGACAGGTAATTCGAATTCATAAGACTCCCCTCTCCGAGAGCCATCATGCATGTCGAGATGAGGAATCTATCAGCTGTTTATCGTTCTCTGTCTGGTCACGACCCAGAACACAGACACTATTGAGAGCGTCCATGAGTTCCAGAAAGTTGACCGTCGAAAACCAATGCAAAATATAAGCCAGACACGACAAAGAGAAAGCGACTCTTGCGCCATCTATACTAAAGACAATCTACAGCAGTTCGACAAATATTCTGGTCAACTAAGTTTTATTGAAAACCGAGACAGGTCAAACAACAGCTTACGAACACGGCAGAGAAATTTGCGCTATAAATCACATATCATGATGAAATTCACCAGTCCAGTCAATTCCGAATATTGTCCTTGATACAAGAGGTGTTTTGATTCAAACCGATAATGGGGTTCTTTCTTGGATTCTCAAGAAACAAACACACGGCCGATAGCACTATCACCAAAATATCAAGAGAAGAAATGTGCGACATTATACTTGTGAGTCATATTTATTGGACAGAGCTGAAAGCTAATTAATTTACATTTCTCGATTCAGTGAAACACGTTCAGAAACATCTACGAAACGGGAAACTTGACTTAGTAGACGAAAAGAATGCTCTCATGTCCGAAGTTAATACCACGTTGAGCATGTGCAGCCACCTGTTACAATGAACCGGAGATGTTGAATCCATTTGGCTTTGCCTCGAATCGCCGACGAGACCCCCTAAAGAGTACGTTGACCACAGCAACAGCCTTGGACCCTAATGTTGAATACAACTTCTCAGCCGCTTATTGTCCGCAACGTACTGAAAGAATTATGAAAACAAGATAAGAAACATCGCAACGGTGGTGACATTGCCAAACTTCCGGTTTGACCCGGAAGAGGGCTGATCTGGCTCCTTGCGCTCGTTGATTCTTCTCGGGGCATCTATGGGTGCTTCCGGCAACGTAACTTGGGGTTATTTCCATGAACCGAAAAAGGGCGGCCTCCGACGCAGAACCAATTTGTCACTTCCTTTTTTGGCCGTAACGGAAAGGAACCGGACAACAATTCTGAAAATTCTAATCATATCGACAATCCTAGACTTGTAGATCGATGATATCCTGCAAACAATAAATCGCGTTATGGTGCCTATGAATGGGCAATACAACTTTATCGAGAAAAACTTCAACTTTGTTTTAAGGTCTCTCAGTTGTTTGGTTTGAAAAATAGACAAATTTCTTTTGTTCCATGCTAACAGTAGGCGGTTTTTAAACCAGAGCACAGTGCAATATAATAATTCAACCTGCAACAAATAGCTGCGGTATGAAAGTTTAAAGGCGTAGCCATCTACGATTGGCCATCGTGACCTTGTCTTGCAACCGAAGACAGTAGTTCCGATAGACTTTGACCATGCCGTTCCTAGATTTCCAGATAATTTGTACCACTAAATCGTTTTATGCCCTGACCGTCATGCGGACCCCGCACTATGGGGTAGGATTTCAGTCTTGGTAGTGTTTTAAAAAAACACAAAAAGTACCTTTGTCCCTGCAATCCGATTATCTGGTTTCTCGAAAGAGTTACATGACCATACAACCCACCCGAGGTCGACTTGATTGGTCAGTTTTCGAGGCGAAGACACTATTGTACAGTATGACGAAGCTACGCTGCAGTTTTCTATTATCAAGTCGACGGCGGTAGTTCGGTTTGCAGAGTTTGTTGATGCTGAAGACAAGATGCTACCTCCTCGCACGTTTGGGGGACATTGAAACACTAGAGACCTTCCCATGGATGATGGGATCCGTTAGGAATTTGGCGACAATTATCACAAAATACAATTCCTTTGAACAATGTAAGTAGTGGTTTAGAAAATGATTTTTATGAAGCTTGCAATATACAACCTCGCTCGTATGACATTAACAAAGGTACCAGATTTGTGAGCGGAATCTCTTGCAACATGTGGGAGTCCCCTTGCTGGCGGCCAGTATTGAACGTCATATATAAACTTTTATTTCATGAGTAAGTCACATTGCACTATTGAAAAGACCCTATAACATTGTTTATTACGAAGGCAAAGCCTGGAAGAAGCCGAGAAATCGACGCTCCGATTCCGGTTCGCTTCGCAACGAAGGTACTCTCATGAAAAACCAGGCTCAGTATATGGGAGACGGACTTTTTTCTTTTTGAAAAGTACGACGAGACTTGGAGAGTAGTTGAGCTCCGATCTAGGTGTCGGGTGTAAACTGTGTTTCGCCAAGATTTCGCCTACTGCAGTGTTTCCCCAGGCAAGACTTGAGTTAGGTATCCTGAAGCAATATGCAGTTACGGCTGAAATCAGAAGTCATGGGATGCAAAAACTATACACCTGAAATGAGACTGAGTCTGACTAGGTAAAAAAAATCACAGCTAACGAGCAACGATTTCAACTCGCGTTGTATGCGACAACGTGAACAAGATTCAAAGCGGCACGAACTCAGTTTCACAGCTTCGGCATATTACGCAACAGATAGAAGACATGCGCAGATGACGTTGCGTACAACTATCTTTTGCCGGGCAGCTGTGTAACGATTGGTCGTGTCCAAGAGCATGTCTCAAGATGACGGCTTCAAGCGACTCAAGACTGTGAAAGAGTTTTATGTAGACAATGGAAGGAGAGTTCTACTATCTTGGAACTGCCCATAGCTTAGGGGTGTCGTATGTGATGGTCTGGGGAACGAGTAGTCACCGAATACCCAGAACTGAGACGCTGGATGGTACCATTAATTATCCGAACAAGATTGTCCTGACTTACTATTTCAATACGGAAATATTTCGCTCTAACTGTGCTGAAATTCTAAGTTATTGCTTTTCTTAAGCTAGGCAAACACAGCGGAAGTGGATATGCGGTAAATCCAAAAATGGAGCAAAGCCTTGGTCAGTGCCTACGTTCCGTTGGATATGGTAAAAGACGAAATACGTCCAGACATACCAAATGAGATCAGTTACTTCAATTTCCGACCTATATTTTGGTCGAACGTATGAGGAATACTTTCAGCGTACAACAGTGCTTCTTTGATCCAACTGACCGTCTATTCCTCGAAAGGTTTGTCCGAACAAACGTCCGATGCGGAAATATCATATAGACAACATGAAACAGGCCGTCGTGTCAAGCCTTACCGCGGTCTTGGATGACAGTCCACTACGTATTGGCGAGGTCGATATCGTATTGGCGAAAAACGGTTCCTGATCACCTTGCTAGTATTGGGAAAGACTCCATCAAGTGGTAAGACATTTCTAATAGGTCCCTGTAGCTGCAGATTAGTTATATATCTTTTTCTCCAGCCTCGTTCAGTCTGTCTGACTATTCTGACAATGTGCCCACTGTGTGGGACAAAGGCCCATATCAGGTCGACGAGAATGTAATGTGCCAGAGAATGGCGCTCAAGGAAAAGGAAAATGGCTACCTTCTCTGTGACGGTACATGTTACGTCATGGGGACGGTCCCTCTAAGACCGATGCAAAGAAAAATACCAGGAGCTGATGAAATAAAATGCAAAACATATGTCATCGTGAACCCAGGCTCCGATGCTCAGACCGCTTTGAATGAACCAGATTTAGATGAGATTAAGAAGACATTGGAAGATTTAGTGCTCAAGAAAACGCTCTCATTCACTGTCAGCAAGGGCAGTGAAGGAAAAGATGTACCCGAAGCGAGCTACATCGTTGACAATATGCAAGTGGCGCCAAGTATAATGAGACGTACCGAGCAGCAGAAATTCGTCCAAACCTTCACCGGAAGCAAGATTAAAAGCTCAAGTGAGACAGCTTTGGTCAAACCGGAAGCGGAAACTCTGGGTGCCTGTTATCGCCAGTGCGTCGATGACGAGTCGATGAATTGTCAATCGTTTTCATTTTGTCACCTGAATTCGAAGTTTCACTGCACCATCAGCTCAAACCGATTGGCCATTGGCTTGCCCAAGAGTGATTTGGAATCGTATCTTGAGCCGGATACGCAGTGCTCAGTCTATAACGTTCCCTACATTAATCGGTATATTAAATTAGGCGACAAGACAGCCTGGATGCTAGGTGGCGTTACTGTGGACTCCAAGTTGGTGAAGGACGTTGACGACTGCGCACAACAGTGCAGCAAGTCGACTCCAGACAGCTGTGAATCATTTCAATATTGTAGTACCGGACACTGTATCATCCACAAAGAGCACTATCATGACCTTGGCGACTCTGGGAAGAAGCTTGTCACTGACGACGACTGCGACTTCTATTCACGTGAGTAGTCCAACACACACGTGTGTGACTAAATGTGACCTAATACCTGCAGAGAATTACCTGCTCGACTACACCATGGCTGGCAGTGACTTGGTGGCTGAGAACACAGCTCTAGAACAGTTCGCCGAAGTGTCGGCCGACCTGTGTGCTCAACGGTGCTCCAAGAGAGACGACTGCGTATCAATGAATTATTGTCCCGGAAATACGAACAGTCCTTCGAGATGCTCTCTCAACTCCAAGTCGGTCTTTGACTCGGATACGGAAACCGTATCTCGACCACTGTGTCGCACTTACGAGAAGATAGTAGAGAAGCCTCCACAACCGAAGACCATTCGAGTGCCTGAGACGAAAAAGGACACCTCTGGTTTTAGTGGAGTAGGTTTCTTCTTATTAGTTCTAGTCATGTTCGCATCTGGTATTGGTCTTGGTGTTGGAGCTTTCGTTGCTATGAACCATTATAGCGCTAGATCAGGTCGCACTGAGAGCAGTCTAAATATTTTTGTTAAGTTTAGTAGACGAGAAGGGGAAGCGGGTCAAAATGAGACCCAAGATTTTTAATCCTATTTCCATACATTTCCCTCAACTGTTTAATCAAAGTTGCCACCAATCAAATATTTGCTTTTGCTAACTTTGCGCATGCGCGCTGACACGTGTCACTCGGTTTTGGAAGATCGCCAATCTCGTTAAAATGGGTTCGGAGATTGCAGATACTATCGACAATCTTGACTCTGGAAATCGGTTAAAGTCCAATCGCTGTTTTCTCTCAGCGTAGAACAATGGTTCACTTTCAGTCATGAGAGAAATGCGCTGCATTGTTTTTCACGTATCTGAGATTTCGAAAGATACTTTCATTGAAGCAAAGTTTACCTTGGTCTTGTTAAGCCAGTGGGTGTTTTTCAACTAGGGTGTTACTTTAGTGCAACAACAGTCCTGTTGCAAGAGACTTAATTTCCGTTTCAGCCATGAAACTCGCGTTTTTGGCCATCGCTTTGGCCGCCATCTTGGCTGGTGTTCTAGGCGCTGATGGCGATGAGCCTAGAGTTCCTAGATTTCCTGATATCGACCACACTTCATCTTTCCACACTCGGGCTACAGCTAGGACCAGGCAAACTTTCCAGGTAAGACTTTTCTAAATTGTATCGCTAAATTCATGTAATATTATATACGAACTTTCAGAGGAGGTCTGTTAGTACCATTTTCTATGAAGAGTTTCACGATCTCGCCCTCAAGCGGGGTCGTGTTGACTTCACGACCGCAGAATCGAGTACCATAGGTCTCTATGATGATGCTACCATGCAATATGTCAGATATCAAACTACGAACGACAAATCGGTGTGTATTGTAACTGACATCAAAGAAGACAATGCAGACAACTTGCCTTGGGGTGAAAGTGACGTCGACAAAGGAGAAGATGTTCCACTGATGATTGGACCATCAGCTGTGTGGCGCAAAATTAGCCGTACCATAAGCGCAGCTGTGAGTTTAACAAATATAGTCGGCCTACCAAGCTAAAATTTATGTATAGGATAAGTATTATAATGGTACTGAAGAAATACGCGGCATAATTTGCGACAGGTTTCGAGTTCCGTTGAAATTCACCGACCTTGATCTCCAAGTCGTTCTTTACTTCACGAGTAAGTCACCTCGCACTAATGAAACGCCCCCTGCTGCAACTTTGCATTCTCTAGGCGCAAGCTGGAAGAAATTCGAAAAGCTGGATACGCCAGCTCCGGTTCGCTTTCTCGTAGATGGTACTGTGGGCGGAGTGTCGGCCAGCTATGAAGTGGACTACTTCCTGTTTGAACCGTTCACCGAGACGTGGAAAGAGTTGGAGGTAACGTTGGACAATAATCATGACAAAAATACGTGTTGCTAATCGGTTATATCAGCCAGTGATAGGTGTTGGTTGTGAAAAGCGGAAAAATCCGAAAGACAAGATATTTCCAGGACTGGATGACGAGAAGGGCATTCCGAAGCAGTTTGCGGCCACCATTGAGACTAAGGTTGAGACAGAGACCGCCATTCACCGTTTCGAGGTGAGTCACGTGACCTGAATGACGTCACTCGGTATCATATCTATCTTGCTACTCAGTTGTTTGTTGATTACGACACCCAAATCATCCGACACGATCAACATGGGGGTCTGGAAGGCGTGACCAAACACATTGAAGACATGCGCAATGGCATCGCTTACATTTTCGTGCCAGGCAGCACTTGCAAGATCGGTCACGTGACCAACGACTTCACGCTCAGTAAAGACAAAGGACTCAAGAGAGTTCAGACCGTGCGAGAAATGCTATCTCTTGACGGTGAATATTTCTATCTGGGAACAGCCTTGGCTAGAGGAATATTGTGCGATGTATGGGAAAGGGTTATCACCGACTACCAGGAAATGAGACGCTGGGATGTCACTGACCAATATTTGGGAAAAGTAGTTGTCACTCACTTCTTTAGCACGGTAATATTTCATGTCGAACGATAAAGTTATTCTTGATATACTAATCACTGATCTTTTAGCCTGCAATGTTGGAAGTGGCAAACTTGGTCCCAACGATTATCCAGACTTTGGTTACAGCGTATAAAGCACAAGGCTACGGCAGGGACTACGATAACAGAGCTTACACAAAGGTCTACCAGAGGGAGCTCAATGTCTTCAATTTCCGTCCCTTATACTACGGCCGTACCTATGACAATACCTTCAATGTACGACAATGTTTCTTCGAGCCAGAGGACAGGCTGTACTTGGAAATGCTCGTTGAAAGCAAGTCCGACACAGCTGACCTTTTAGAAGCACACACCGACCATTTGAAACAAGCCATTGTGACCACCTTGTCAACTACCTTGGGCATCAGCCCACTCCGAGTTGGCCAAGTCAACATAGGCTTGACAGAATTTGGATTCACCATCAATCTACTCATGCTTGGAAAGCCGCCGGCAAGTGGTAAGAGAAATTATTCAATGACGTTTCTCTAGATGACACTAAACCGAACCTTTCGTCTCGTAGCTGCTTTCGCTCAAGAAACAGAGGGCGGAGCTTCGTCGCCTACTGAGACAGACATGGGTCCATATCCGGCGGCGGATGAGGATGAATGTGCTGAGATGGCATTGAAGGCTAAGGCTGCCACAGGGTTCCTTTTCTGTGTTGACAAGTGCTACACAATAACGAGGAGCATGTATGACACAGCTAAGCCCAAGCCTGGTGGCGATAAGATCAAGTGTAATATGTACTTGCGAGACCTTTACGACGCTGATCAGCAGAGAGCTTGGAACGAACCGGCCTTGAAGGACATTCAGAAAACGTTGACTGATTTGGTGAAGGATAAGAAGTTGGCTTTCACGCTCAACAAGGAGATCATGGGTGACGAAATCGCTGAGGCGACCTATTACGTTGACAATTTGCAAGTTGCACCCGATGTTATGCGGCGCGCAGCCAAGCGAAAATTCTTCCAATCCATTTCCGGGAGCAAAGTGAGAGCCGACAGTGAGACAGCTGCCGCGAGACCGGAAGTTGAAACTCTGGGCGCTTGTTATCGCAATTGTGTTGATGATCAGTCCATGGACTGTCAGTCATTCTCTTTCTGTCGCACAAATTCCAAAGTTCATTGCATCATCAGCTCGGAGTATTTGACCGCTACGTCGGCTCAAGAAAACAATCAATCATATGTGGAATCTGACAGCCAGTGCTCAGTCTACGCTATTCCGTACGTGTTCCGTTTTGCTAGACTGGACGCCATGACAGCACTGATGCCAGGGGGTACTGCTATCGAGTCCAAGCTAGTCAACAACGTCAACGACTGCGCTCAACAATGTACCAAGTCCAGTACCATAAACTGTGAATCATTCCAATTCTGTCGCAGTGGCAAGTGTGTCATCCATGAGACTCACTATTACGATGCCAAAGCTGATGGAAAGATAGCTATAGACGACCAGTGTGACTTCTATTCGCGTAAGTAGATCTTGTTCTGAATTTATTACCCCAGCTGATTGCTTTAATTTTTTATAGAAAACTATCTGCTCGAGTTCACAATGGTCGGCAGTGATCTCATTTCGGAAGAGACGCATCTAGAACTTGTAAACGAGATATCGGCCGAAAATTGTGCCCAAAGATGTTCAAAAAGAGACGATTGCATATCAATCAACTACTGTCCCGATAACGCGAAGACACCCTCGGTATGCTACCTGAGCTCCAAGTCAGTGCTAGACCCGGGTGTCGAAGCAGACTCCCGGTTGCTATGTCGTCACTACGTCAAGACGATAGACCCTCCGGTTCGACCGAAGAAGGTGAAAGCGCCGGAAGTGGAAAGCACTTCCGGTTTCAGCGGTGGCTCCTTCTTGGGACTTGTCCTCATTATGCTTTTGCTCGGCATCGGCTTGGGTATCGGAGGCTTTGTGGGATTGAACTACTACCGCTCGCGAGCTGGTCAGTCGGGAGGTGGCCTTGGCGTTTCTGTCAAGTTCATGCGACAACAGGACGAAGCTGACGAAGCTTAAGTCAAAATCAGGCTCAGTTTTACCTAATAAATGCAAACACTGTCTTCCTAGATCAGTTTTACGTCATAAGGATTAGTTTTATTTTCGTTTAATTCCAAACCCATGAACTATCTTCAACAGGTCATCTAAAATTTCCATCCATGGGTGTTTTTTCTGGCTAGGTTCGCGCATGCGCGCAGCTGGATTACTGAAATGGTTTTGAGAACGCAGACAACAATCGTTACTCGTCTCAATCTAGAATAATGGTTGACTTTCAATCGAGAGTATTTCGTTGCATTGTTTTAAACCAATCTACAAATTTTTGAGATACTCTCATCGAAACAAGGTCTACCTTGGTCTATGGAATCAGTGGGGTTCTTTCGCAACTAGGGTGTTGCTGTAGAACGACAACTATTCGAGTGAAAAAAATCATATTCCGCTTTTGTCATGAAAGTCGCTGTTTCGGCCATATTTTTGGTCGCCATCTTTGCCAGTGCTCTAGGCGCTGATGGCGATAAACCTGCAATTCCTAAGTTTCCGGATAGCAAGCAAACGTCGTTCCACACTCGGGCTACAGCTAGGTTGACCCAAGCTTTCAGGGTATGTTTCAAGATCCCCAGATAAAATGATGAAATTTTGTACAAATGTGCAGGGTAAACCGATGACAATATTTTTCGAAGAGTACCATGACGTGGCCCTAAAGCGGGGTCGTGTTGACTTTTCAACGGCAGACTCAAGTACCATAG
This sequence comes from Halotydeus destructor, assembly GCA_022750525.1. Lineage (NCBI taxonomy): Eukaryota > Metazoa > Arthropoda > Arachnida > Trombidiformes > Penthaleidae > Halotydeus > Halotydeus destructor. The sequence goes on from JAIUWE010000047.1 coordinate 12,209, forward strand.
GGTTCTATGACGATGCTACCATGCAATTTGTCAGATATCAAATTATTGGCGACAAGTCGACATGCGTGGTAGGCGACATCAAAAGCCAAGATGACGATGAAAGCCTGCCTTGGGGCGAAATGGACGTAGACAAGGATGAAAATATTCCCCTGATGATTGGACCATCCGCCATATTGCGTAAAGTTGGCCGAGCTGTTGTAGGATCTATGGTAAGTATGGAGAATATAGTTGACCATTCAAGCTGAAATACGATGTCTAGGATAATTATTACAACGGCACTGAAGAAGTACGTGGTATAATGTGCAACAGGTTTCAAGTTCCAATGACTGTCCGCGGCTTCGAAGGCAAAGTTGTTGTTTACTTTATGAGTGAGTCACATAGCACTGAGGAAACGCCCCCTGCTTCGACTTTCCATTTTTTCAGACAAAGACTGGAAAAAATTCGAGGAAATGGAAACTCCAGTTCCGGTTCGCTTCATAGTAGAAGGCCTTGTGAAAAAAGTTCGGGTCGGCTATGAAGTGGACTACTTCCTGTTTGAACCGTTCACCGAAAATTGGAAAGAGCTTAAGGTATCACTGGTATTTCTTTGGAGAATAACTGATAGTCTGTTTTCAATATCAGCCAATCATAGGTATAGGCTGTAGAAATCGTAAGAGTCCGCAAGACATGATATTTCCTGGACAAGATAACGATAAAGGTATTCCAAAGCAATTTGCAGCTACCATTGACACCAAGGTTGAAAACGAGGCCGCCATTCACCGGATGGAGGTGAGTCACGTGACGTGAACGACGTCACTTGTTATCGTTTCTAACATCTCATTTAGTTATTCGCTGACTACGACAACCAAATAATTCGAACAGACCAACATGGCGGTGAAGAGGGCGTTACTAAACAAATTAAAGACATGCGCACTGGCATCGCGTACACATTCGTGCCGGGCAGCTCTTGTAAGATTGGTCACGTGACCAAAGACTTCACGCTCAGCAATTCAGATGGAACCAAGCGAGTTCAGACTGTCCAAGAGCTGCTATCGTTGGATGGCGATTATTACTATCTTGGGACAGCCTTGGCCAGAGGAATTTTGTGTGATGTTTGGGAAAGAGTTATTATCGGGTACACTGGAAGGCGACGCTACGGTATTCCCGATATTGATATGGATAAGCTCGTCATCACTCATTTTTTCAGCAAGGTAAAGTACATAGAGGGCAAAGGTATGTCTCAAAGACTAACTCATTGTCACTTTCAGCCGCAAGTGGTCGAGGTAGCGAATTTGAGCCCAACAATCGTTCAGACATTGGTCACGGGATATCTTTCAATTGGAAACCGCGATGCTGAAGTATACCAGAAAGTCTATAAGAGAGGAATAAGTGTCTTCAACTTCCGTCCCCTATACTACGGCCAGACATATGACAATACCTTCAACGTACGACAATGTTTCTTCAGCCCAACCGAGAGGCTTTACCTGGAGATGCTCGTTGAAACAGAGTCCGAGACATCTGACATGCTTGCAGCTCATACTGACCACTTGAAGCAAACCATTGTGAACACCTTGTCCTCGGTATTAGGCGTCAGCCCACTGCGAGTGGGCCAAGTAAACATCGGCTTGACAGAATTTGGATTCACCATCAATCTACTCATGCTTGGAAAGCCTCCGGCAAGTAGTAAGATAAATTGCCCATTGACATTGCTCTGGAAGAAATACTTAACTGAATCTTTTCTTCGTAGCTGCTTTCGCTCTAGAAACGGAAGACGGAGCTTCGGTGCCCACTGAGCTGGACAAGGGACCGTTTCCGGCCGTAGATGAGGATGCTTGTGCGGAAATGGCATTGAAAGAAGATGCTATCACAGGATTCCTTTTCTGCACTGACAAGTGTTACACAATGACACGAGCGAGGAGCAAGAAGGCTAAGCCCATCACTGGTGGCGATAAACTTAAGTGCACCAAATACTTCAAGGATATTAAGAAAAGCAACAAAGCATGGAACGAACCGGATTTGAAAGAAATTCAAGCGACGTTAATCGATTTAGTGAACAGTACGAAGTTGGCTTTCATGCTCAATAAGGAAATTCTGGGAGACGAAATAGCCGAAGCGACCTATTATGTTTCGAATATTCAAGTGGCACCTAACGTTGTGCGACGCATGACAAAGCAAAAATTCTTCCAATCCATCACCGGAAGCAAAGTGAGAGCAAACAGTGAAACAGCTGTCGCGAGACCGGAAGTCGAAACTTTGGGCGCTTGTTATCGAAATTGTGCTGACGACCAGTCCATGGGCTGTCAGTCATTTTCATTCTGTCGCACAAATGCGAAAGTTCGCTGCGTGATCACCTCGCAGTATTTGACCGCTACGTCAGCTCAAGAAAACAATCAGTCATATGTGGAACCGGACAGCCAGTGCTCGGTCTACGCCATTCCGTACGTGTTTCGTTTCAATAGAATGGAAGCCATGACAGCGCGGATGCCAGGCGGCACCACCATCGAGTCCAAGCTGGTCAACAACGTCAACGATTGCGCTCAGCAGTGTTCCAAGGCCGCGGCCATTAACTGTGAGTCATTCCAGTTCTGTCGCAGTGGCAAATGTATCATCCATGAGACTCACTACTACGATGCCAAAGCTGCTGGAAAGATAGCTACAGATGACCAGTGTGACTTCTATTCACGTGAGTTAAGTCTTTCTTGCGTGAGACCAGAGCTGATTGCATCTCTACAGAAAACTACCTACTTGATTTCACCATGGTCGGCAGTGATCTCGTCTCCGAAGATACACATCTAGAACTAGTTGGTGACATATCGGCTGAAAATTGCGCCCAGAGATGTGCAAAGAGAGACGACTGCATATCAATCAACTACTGTCCTGAAAACGCCAAGAGCAGCCCGGTATGCTACCTGAGTTCCAAGTCAGCTCTGGACCCGGGCGTCGAAACGGAGTCAAGACTGCCATGTCGTCACTACGTCAAGACGGTAGACCCTCCGGTTCGACCGAAGAAAGCGAAAGCACCGGAAGTGGAGAGCACTTCCGGTTTCAGCGGTGGCGCTTTCATCGGACTTGTCGTCATCATGCTTTTGCTCGGCGTTGGCTTGAGTATTGGAGGCTTTGTCGCGTTCAACTACTACAGCTCGAGAGCTGGCCAGACTGGAGTTGGTCTTGGCGCTTCTGTCAGGTTCATGAGACAGCAGGATGAAGCTGACGACGCTTAAGTCAAATTTCAGGCTCAGTGTACCTAATAAAGGCTGAAAATACGGTTTCGGTAGTTCAATTTGCACTTAGTCGATTACGAACGCAAAATTAGTTACTTTCCGATCTTGGAACCGGCACGAACCCAAGTAGGTACTAAATTGTGAAAATCAGCTGTTGATATACATTCATGAACTGTCCATGCCAACTAGAAGGTGGAACGGGCGGCTTCTGCACCACTCAGCCACACCCGCACTCGTGAAGTTTTAATTGGGTGGTCCGTACCAGTCCGGCAAATTCACTTGCCGTACTGCGTGATACGCCCGTGGAAGGTCCTGCGTGAGGCGGGCGAGTTGGGAGACCTTGACTCTAGCGCAGGGGCAGAGATGCACAAGCAGCGGGGCACGTGTACAGTTTATCACTCAAGATTCAGATAAGGAAAACTATTTATTAGGTAGGTTTTAGAAGGGAGAAAGTCATACAATCCTTTTAGTCGTGAGACTAACTCCCATTTTTCAGTGTCCTTCGTATTATATAGCCTCGGTGGGCGTGGCCACCGGCGAGTCACTGGTCAAATAGAGGGCGCCAGGTACGAGCGTTGCGCCTTCTGAGCGCGTAACACTGCGCATGCGTCGTTTAGTACAGTGAAGAAACAGCTTGTCCACCCGTGCCCGACCCGAAGTCTGCCCGACCCGACTCACCCTCGAATGCCAACCATCAAGAAATGGCCGATCTATTCCTCCGCTCAGCCTAGCACCGCGACAATAAAGTATCAGATGTTTTTCTTTCCTCCACAACCTGAGTGGGCAGAAACTGAAGTATGTCAGTCAGGCGCACAAAATCTGTGGCTTAGGAAAGCGCAGTCGAGTCCACTCGGGCTGCTGAGCCGACAGCTTGAGCTTTCTCTTTCAAAGAGTTGACGTGGAGCCGGCGAGCTTGAGCTCTAGCCGTCAAATGTCGACTCAAGCACTCCGGGGAGACGAAGAAGCTCGGCTCAGGAGCTCACTGCTTTGAAGGGTTGCTTATTTTTGATTTATGGACCGAAACCAATTTTAATTTATTTAATTTATGAATTAATTTATCGAAAAATCAAAAATTAGTTTGTGCAGAAATGAGTTGTTCTCACTGGTCAACTGCACAATGACAATCTCGCACAACGGTTGAAAAGTGGGAAGCCAACTAATTAGAACAAATCTAGGTGAGAAAAGAACCATTGTGCAGCCTTAATTGTCAGCACATTGGTTTCTCGATCGTCGCACACCCTGCTCTGTTGCACAATTTTAACTTATCTCGAATCAATTTTAATTTATTTTATCTATTTGATTTATGAATTAATTTTTGAAAAAGTGAAAAATAAGCAACGCTACTTGGCTTGCACGAGCCGAGCTACCTTTACCCATTCCTACTGTGGCTACCGATTAGTTGTGCACACGAAATCGACTTCATATCGCCAAGGAGAGGCGTTCCGTCACAGTGTCAGTAAAGCACAATAACAGTCTATTTACGAGAGTTTTTAGACTCTACAATGAACGTTTTTCTTCTTACCGCTTACCTGGCCACCATTTTGGGCAGTGAATCTGCGGACGATGCGTCACTGCGAGGATACGAGCGCTGGCTTCCAAAGTTTCCAGACATTGACCACGTACCATCTTTCCACACCAAGGCCACAGTCAAGTTGAACGGAAGGGTGAGTTTTCCATGACCTAAACTTCATCGTTCAATATGGCGATGCTACCATTCAGCCCTCGTCGACAATGGATTATGAAGAATTTCATGACGTCGCCAACAAGCAAGGCCGTGTAGATGCATCTACTGCCGACTGGGGTACGATTGGGCTTTACGATGATGAAACTATGCAATACGTAAAGTTTCGACGTTCCGGAGACAATTCACAATGCAAGGTTGAGAACATTACAGGAAATGGCGATAACAGCATGTTTTGGAGTGAGATTGACTTGGACCCAAAGAATGGTATTGCGCTGATGATTGGACCATCCTCAGTTTGGCGTAAGGCTACCAGAATTCCTGGTGCCACTGGTACGGTAAGTAACACAAATAGTATATCCCATCATGAAAAAAAACTGGAAACACAGGATACGTTCTACAAAGGGACTGAAACCGTCCGAGGCATAGCTTGTGACAAATGGGAAGTCCCTTTTAATGGCAACGACTTAAACGTCACAGTAGTCCTGTTTTTCCCAAGTGAGTCATCTCTGTGTAACATGCTTCAAGCAGAGTTTCCTATCTAGGCAATAGCTGGCAAAGATTCGGAATAGTCGGCGCCCGATTTCCAGTGAGATTTTTCGTCCAAGGAACCGTCAAGCAAACGAGCATCGACTATGAAGTGGACTACTTCCTGTTTGAACCATATCCAGAAACTTGGAGAGAGTTTACGGTAAGGTTCAACTTGAGTTTAGTATAAACTTGCACGACGTTCCTTCTCAGCCAATCATTGGTCTTGGATGTGAAAATCGCAAGACTAAAAAAGAAAAAGTATTGATGCGTCCGTTTGATGTTTTCGCTGGCTGGCGCTTGTTCTATGGGCTCGGGCTGGAGACGGTGTCTTCAGCTGCTGAAAAGGGTTACACCGACGGTGTACCGAGAGGAAACCAAAGGGCCACTCACGGTGTCCTATGGAGGATGTCGGTGTCGGGCGGTGTAGAAGGTGTAGCACAGCAGAAAATAAGCAAACGAAGATCACAAGTAAGTAACTTTATTAAAGTAAAGGAATAACTGTAGATTAAAACTTGGCGAGAATACGAAAAGCTGTAGCGAGTAGAATAACGGGCAACAACTAAACAGTTCCTGGCCAGGACCCCGAGTGAGCGGCGGCCTGGCCTTTTATAGCCGCCTCGCGGCGGTGTAGCCATTGGCTGATAACATTAAGGTTAATGTTGCGTAGGCCAATGGCGGTGTAAGCTTAATGGCTTCCTGCTTCAAGAGGGAAAGCCATTAAAGGAATAAATTTAAAATAAGAAAAGCACTGGCAAAGGCAAGAAGCTAAAGTAAAAATAGACAGGAATGCACTTAATGGGCCAGGTGCACAAACACCGAGGCCAGGTGCAGGCTCTCACACCGTGGGAAGGTGAACTTCTAGAGAGGTCAAGTCAGAAATAGCAGGCCAGGTGCAGGTATTTCCTCTAAAGAAGAAATAGTCAAAAGCCATATAAGGGAAAGGAATGCACAATGCCTTATAAGGTAAGATAAACAAGGCAAGTTGCAGCGAAAACGGGCAAGAGAGCAAGCGAGACACCGTCCATGGGCCGCTCATCAGCCGAGAATATGGAGGAACATGGCGGCGCTAATATGTACACAACAGTATTCCCTGGCCAGGAAAAATTGAACGGCATTGGGAAGCAGTTTTCAGCTACGATTGAAACAAAGGTCGAAAGTGAGAAAACAGTTCGTCGATTCGAAGTAAGTCTTGTCCTGAATCGCATCATGTATCTCATGTCATGCATATCACCTATATTTCATGTCGACTAGCTGTACGTCGATTATGAAAACCAGGTGATTCGACATGACCAACATGGCGGAGTCAGAGGCATGACGAGCAGAATCGAAGACATGCGCAGCGGAATCACTTTCATATCTGTTCCCGGCAGGTCGTGCGCGATTAGCCACACTGCCAAAGACTTCATTGTCGGCGATGCTGACGGAATCCAAAGGATGAAAGTCATCCGAGAGCTACTAGCCTTGAATGGTGACTATTATTATCTTGGGACCGGCTTGATCAGAGGCTTCATGTGCGATATTTGGGAACGAGTTGTTACTGACTACTACGAGAGAGACAACTGGAAATTGTCAGCTTCTCCTTTTTCCAGAATCACCATAACGCATTTTTTCGCTAAGGTGATGAATCTGTGAAACTGTGAACTAATCTCATGACCGTTCTACTGAATACAGACTGATGCACTGAAAAATGAGAAGCAATTTCTCGTCAAATCTTTGATTACCGGATACAACCTCAGATATGTGGGTCCGAAAAGTGAAAATTTTTTTCACAAGACTTATCAGAGGGAGATCAATCTGTTGAATTTCCGACCCTTGAATTTCGGTCCGAGATATGACGACATCTTTAATGTGCAACAATGCTTCTTTGATCCAGCTGATCGACTTTATGTGGATATGTTGATTCGAACTGAGCCTGACTCAACCCAGGTATTGGGTGAGTACTTGAAGCAAGTCATCGTGTCTACCATGCAAACAAAGTTGGCCATCAGTCCGCTTCGAGTGGGACAAGTTGATATTGCGTCAAGCGAAACTGGCTTATTGGTTCGTCTTCTCTTGCTTGGGAAGCCACCAGCTATAGGTAAGACCGCCCCCGAGATGGCGTAATATTGAAGCTACATATTGACCTTGCGTCGCGCAGCTGCTTTTGGCGAATGGAAAGGAGCCGATAGGACGCCTTTAGAGGACGAGCCAGGCCCGTTTCCAGCTGTTGACGTGGAAGCGTGTGCAGACCTGGCGGTGAATTCCAAATATGGTTTCTCAGGATTTAAGTTTTCTTCGGGAAATTGTTACGTGATGAATAGACACTTTTACAAGCATGGCGCTAAACCCAGTTCTCGTGACCTAAACTACAAGATGTATCTTCGCAATGAATACGGCGAATCATCCAATAAAGCCTGGAAAGAGCTGTCTCTGTCGGCAATCGAGATACGCTTGAAATCTTGGGTCTTGAAAAAACAGCTGTCTTTCAAGCTTGGTGGAGACATTCTTGGCAACAACACGACGGAGGAAAATTATATTGTCGACAATATTCAAGTCGCACCAAACGTGCTGAAAAGTCAAGCCGATAGCGAATTCTATGAGAGCTTTGCCGGAAAGAAACTCATACCAACAAATGATTCTCTTGTTAAAGCCGAAGTTCAGACTTTAGGGGCTTGCTATAGCCAGTGCTTTGAGGACGAGTCAATGGACTGCCAATCATTCTCTTTCTGTCAGACCACTTCCGGTGTTCACTGTATTACCAGTACAGACCCCTTGACGAGTGACTCACCCAAAGAAGACCAAGAATTATCTATCGTACCAGACCCCCAGTGCTCAGTATATTCCATGCCCTATGTGAACCGTTTTAACAAACTAGGTGCAAAAACAGTCCGAGCACCAGGTGGCGTTTTCGTCAAATCAAAACTAGTCCACAACGTTAACGACTGCGCCCAACAGTGTACCAAGTCTACAGATTCCATCTGTGAATCGTTCCAATATTGCAGCGGGAAATGTTTTCTTCACCAAGAACATCATCTAGACTTCGCGAATATCAGCTCTGTACTAAATGAACAGTGTGATTTCTATTCAAGTGAGTAGACTTGAAGGTCTGTCAGCTTGATTAACTGCTTCATTTTAACAGAGAAATACTTGTACGGCTTCACCCCGATGGGCAATGAGCTCATCGTCGAGGAAACCCCTCTAGACCGATTCGCAGAAATATCGGTAGATACGTGTGCCCAAAGTTGCTCAAGGAGAGACGATTGCTCGTCAATCAACTACTGTCCCGAAAACGCAAAGGCGGGCTCGTTGTGTGAGCTGAACTCCAAATCAGTGCTGGATTCGGTAGAGAAAGTTGAATCAAGACCGCTATGTCGCCATTACGTGAAGAAATACACATATGATAAGCTCATTCGACCCAAGAAAGCGATAGAGACGAAAACTAAAGAAAAGATATCAACTTCCGGTTTCACTGGTGGCGGATTTTTCGGCTTTGTTCTCATGATGTTTCTGATTGGAATCGGTCTGGGTGTAGGATCAGTCATTGGAAACAACTACTACCATAATAGAGCATCTGCACGAACCGGAAGTGGTCGTGACATTTCCGTTAAGTTTATCAAACAAAAAGACGAAGTTGATCAGTCGTAGAATTACATTCAGCATTCATTTCCGTAAAGTCCTTGACAAAGTTAAACTTCTCGGTTCTATGAACGAATAAAATGCAAAGCATTGTTTCTCATCTAATCAGTTTTCTATTGTACTTGTATTAGAATAACTAGTCATTTCAAGAGAAAAATGTGTTAATTCAGTCCACAAGTAGATCCAATCGTTGATAGCCTCGTTTTAAATATGCATATTCAGCGACTATTAGCATTATACTTGACCGTATTGTTTTGTATCTCAGGTCATGTGAACTCGTTGGAGGCCAAGGTCTTGCCGCCATTCCCTACTACTGACAACACCCCTTCGTTTCATACCAGGGCCACTGCGAGACAGAAACTCAATTGGCGGGTAAGGTTGACCACTGAACGGGCTGCAGCTAATTCATGCTATTTTCTGATTCGGCCTTAACCCAGGATACTGGTACCGTTTTCATGGAAGAATACCATGACTTGGTCAACAAGCGGGGTCGCATTGACATGTCCGTCCAAGATACGGAGAACATTGCGTTGTATGATGATGCTACATTGCAGTATGTCGTTTATCAGACCAGTGGCAACAATTCACTGTGTCACGTGACTAACTTTGATGCGAACTTCCAGCAAGTACTGCCCTGGGGTGACTATGATGTCGACAAAAAGAATAACATACCCCTGATTGTTGGTCCGTCAGCTATTTGGAGAAATACTGCCCGAACGAGTGAAGTCAATACTAAGGTGAACATAATGTTACATATCTATTGCATTCAAAAAAGTAACATTGCTTTTCCACTTCAGCAATATTACAAAGGCACGGAAACGATCCGAGGAATAACGTGCGATAAGTGGGAGGTTCCCTTGAAGAGCGACAATCACGAGGTCGTCGTCAAGCTTTATTTCATAAGTGAGTCCCACTGCACTACAGAAACGGCCCCTGCAACTTTTATCTCAGGTGAAAACTGGAAAAAATTCGAAAAGGTCAGCACTCCAGTTCCGGTCCGTTTCTTGGTAGATGGCACTGTAGGCAAATTCGAGTTCAGCTATGAAGTGGATTACTTTTTGTTTGAAGCTTATCCAGAAACGTGGCGACAATTCGAGGTGATAAGAGCTGTTTTTATGCGCCGACCCCTGAAGTTTTCCTCAGTCAATCATAGGCATAGGGTGTGAAGGTCGCAAGAGTCCGGAAGATAAGCCGTTTCCAGCTCAAGATAAAACCGATGGCCTATTGAAGCAGTTTGCCGCTACTATCGAAACCAAAGAGTCTAGTGATTTAGCTAGCCAGAGATACGACGTGAGTCTCTGTAATTTTGTAGAAGTAGATGCGATTACATGAATATATGCAGTGGTACGTCGACTATGTCAACATGGTGTTCCGGAGCGACGCGTTCGATGAAGACGACGGTCTTACCAAGCGGATTCAAGACATGCGCACTGGCGTCTCATATACATTCACACCCGGCAGCTCGTGCAAGATCGGCCATGTTTCCGACGACTTTACCTTGAATGGCGCCAACGGTGGACAGAGGGTTGAAACTCTTCAGGAAATATTGTCCATGAACGGAAACTTTTACTATGTTGGCACTAGCCTAGCTAGAGGCATTGTGTGCGATGTGTGGGAACGTGTCATCACCGACGTTGCTGAGATGGAGATATTTGGTGTCAGCGCCCACGATACTGCAGGAATTAGCAAGATCGTGGTCAGCCATTTTTTCACCACAGTAAGTCAGAAATAAGGTTTTATCGAGAAATATCGACATAAATCTCCCAAACAGGCTCGAATAGATGTAGCGGACAATCCTAATCCGAAAATAGTTCAGACATTGATTAATGTTTACAAGCATATAGCTTCTGCCCTTGGTTCGCAATACTCTGTGTACAACAAAATATCACAGCAAGAAGTCAACTTTTTCAACTTCCGTCCACTATTCTATGACCGCACATATGACAATATCTTCAACGTGCGTCAATGTTTCTTTGACTCCGCTGACCGCCTTTTCCTGGATATGGAGGTAACGGGTAAGAGCAAGCTGAGCATCTCGTTGGCCAAGCATGTAGACCACCTGAAACAGGCCATAGTAGCTACTTTAGCTTCTACACTGGGCATCAGCCCACTCCGGGTTGGCCAAGTGGGCATCCAACTCTCCGAAACTAGCTTCATGGTGAACGCACTCTTGCTTGGAAAGCCTCCGGTAATCGGTAGGTGATTAAGATATAGTAAATGCTTGAACTGCAAATGAATTCATAATTTAGCTGCATTCGCTGATATGACGGAAACCGGAAGTTCGTCACCCACCGACCTAGACAAGGGACCGTTTCATATTGTCGATGAAAACGATTGCGCCGTTTTAGCCGCCAAAGAAAAGGACAACACAGGGTTCCTGGTTTGCAGTGACACTTGTTACACTATGACTAGAGCCCTCTCCGTTCGAGCCAAGCCCATCACTGGTGGTGACAAGATGAGTTGTAAGCTATTTTACAGAGACCTTGACAATGCTGCTCGACAGCGAGCTTGGAAGGAACCGGAACTGAAGGACATCGAATTGACTCTCAAGGAGTTGGTTAAAAGCAAGAAGTTGGCTTTCACGCTCAGCCAGGAGCGTCTTGGTGACGAAGTCACTGATACAACTTATATTGTCGACACTGTTCAAGTTGCTTCAAACACTCAACGACGTCTAGAGACGCGAAGGTTTGTCCAGACCATCTCCGGAAGCAAGATTAACAGCACCGGGGAGACTGTTTTGGAGAAACCGGAAGCGGATACTCTCGGTGCTTGCTATGGCAACTGCGCTGACGATGTATCGATAGACTGTCAATCCTTTTCATTCTGTCGAACGAACTCGAAGGTTCATTGCGTCATTAGTTCTGTTCGTCTTACCAGCGAATCAACCAAAGATAGCAATCAGTCGTATGTGGAACCAGATACTCAGTGCTCAGTGTACACAGTTGCATATTTGAACCGTTTCACTAAACTCGATGCCAAGACAGCTCGGACACCAGGTGGCACCATGGTTGACACTGAGTTGGTGAACAGTGTGAACGATTGCGCTCAGCAATGCACAAAGTCCACGTCGTTGAACTGTCAGTCATTTCAGTTTTGTACAAGCGGCCATTGTTTTCTTCACAAGGAGCACTACTACGATATGACGGAAACTGAAAACCACCTCGATCTCTCTGACGTGTGCGACTTCTATTCACGTGAGTAGCTCATGAATGAGAAAACATCATTTAACTGGCTACTGTATAGAAAACTATCTATTCGATTTCACCATGACGGGAAGCGACCTGGTTACCGACGATAAGCCAATAGCCCAGCTTGCGGATATTGCGGTCGATAGTTGCGCCCAGAGATGTGCAAAGCGCGACGATTGTGCTTCTATTAACTATTGCCCTGAAAACAGTGACGGTGTCTCCACTTGTGTCTTGAATACCAAGTCACTAGCCGTTGAGCCCGGAACCAAAACGGAGTACCGGGCACTGTGTCGCAACTATGACAAAAAGTTTGACCGATCTTTCAAAACAAAGCGGTCTCAGACAACGGAAACGGTTGAAGAGACTTCCGGTTACAGCGGTGGCACCTTTTTCGTACTTGTCTTAGTCATGTTCTTCGTTGGAGTCGGCTTGGGGATCGGAAGCTACGTCGGCACGTCACACTACAAGACCCGAAGAGCTGGTTGGGAAGGTAGTTGGCTCACAACTTCTATCCGGTTCAAGAGACAGCAGGACGATTCTTGAGCTTAAGTTATCTATTTGATATTTTAGTATTTCGTAGGATTCAATCTATATCTCGACTAAACTGTCCCGGGATGGGCTAAAATCTTCCTACGATGATAAGGTTTCAAGAACCACTGTACGGACTTCACTCTTTTTTGACTAATTTATGACTAGGCTTTCAAAAAATATGTTGTACCATATTGTCACGAACCTAATAGAACAAAAGCAATAACTGAAGGACTATCGGCCAGCTTCACACATTCCATTCTCACGCTAGCTAGATCTGAGGACCGCTGGCAATGTCTCGAACAGGTTCTGCGGCGACGGTGGAAGCGTTGAGAAGAACATATCAGAGAACAGACAGTTAGCATTCGTATTTAAGCCAGAAATGAGCAGATCTACAGTAGCGTCGGGCGTTGCTCCAATGGTCAGCTCAGGAACAATCAGAGCCGGGTGTCAACCAAACCCGATTCAGAGTCCATCGGCTCAACGGTCGGCTCAGCGATCAGCTCAGCCAACGGCTCAGGGATCGGTTCGTTGTCGGCCATCTATATTTTCAAATACGGGTTAAATACGAGATGGAATTGGGATACACACTGACCTTTTAGGAGACGACTAGAATGGGAGAATCCTTGATTGCAGTTGTTGATAAACCAATTCGAAGAGAACGATGAACTGGAGAACAAAACACATTAAAATTAGAGAACAACGAAACGACTGGAAAGCAACAGAGAACAGTACGGCTGGAGTACGGGACCGTTTCCGTAGTCTGCTGTTAAGGTTTATTAGAGTGCCGCACGTATCATTGCTCGTTGTTAATACGGATCACCCGTACCTATAATCCGTACTACTGGGCCTTCACAGCTATATTAATACGGACCGTACCGGAAACTCAACAACCCGTACTAAACAGACACCTCGAGATCTAATCAGCAACTGACCCGTTAGCCGTAATGTCCAGCGACTGGAAAGCAACAGAGAACAATACGGCTTGAGTGCGGATACCAGTATTCCTGATACGTGCACCCGTCCTCGAAGCGATACGGCTGCCTGTCCCTCAGAAGTACGGCCACCGTGGAATTCGAGTACGGCCGGTACCAGCTCAGTGTAACCCGCACTAACCTTTCTCGCCAATGTCTACCTGATGAATGATGAATTATCCGTACTAATCACGGACGGCTTTCATCATCACTACGTCCGTAGTCGATCCGGACAACCGCACCCGTACCTCGATGACCGTTACAGACCTTTCAATCCAGGACAACTGGACGTACTGCGGCAGTATCTTGTTTCATCACTATCTCTCTCATTGAATAAACTGCGCTCCACCATACATGTATCCACTAAATCACTCCCTCATTCAATGACACGCCAAACGTGGCTCACTAAGACTTCAACAAGAGACAATTGCTTTTTTTCAGGGGGAAAATAATGTTACGAACCTTATAAAACAAAGGTAATAACTGAAGACCTATCGGCCAGCTTCACACATTCCATCTCGCTATTTTCGATAAAACATACTTAGTGACGAGTGTTCAGCCACATATTTGACAGGATCTTACCGAAATATTTTCAAGATCCTATTTATGACTTCAATAGTGAGTGCGGCAGCTTTGGGTAGCTGTTTGGTTACAATGACTACAGTAATGGTGAGTCGAAGATGGTTCATAATTTTCTGAAGTGCTTGCTCAACAAACTTTCTTCGAAGACGATCATTCAAATGCAATGATACAATATCGATGACCTGATCTTTTCAATGACAGCTTTTATTTTAAAAATCACATATAGGCTGTTCATCATGTTGCGTGGTATTTCCACGTAGATACCGTTTGGTATTCGAACCTTGTCAGAAAGATCATCTTTGCTGTGCTTCTGCATGATGACAGCTTTTTACGGGAGAGGCCATTATAGCAGTTGTTTTCGAGTGTATTGGTTGGCTTTCGTTTTCTTGTCGGCGCCATCTTGCTCCTCTAAGGCTCAACGCTTCCGCATCATGCGTTCGCGCTGGGCTATTTTCTCGGTTGGTTTGACGGCCTCGGTTCGAAGGTTCATGACTAAATCAGTCATGACACTCTTTTGCTGGTCTGCGCTCTTGAGCCTGAACCAGCTCAGCATCCTGCCGGTTGACCAGCTCAACTGGATGTCGTAATATGGTCCTGGGTCCGTTATCCTGTTCAAAAATTAAAGGTTAGTCTCATTATCAATAAATCCGGTTAACTTACTCATCAATTTAGCAGAACGAAGAAAAACACGTTGTTCACTGGTCGGTGGTCACTTATCAAACGACTGAAAACAACGAGGGACCGATCCAGTAGTGCATGAAGACGAAAAATTCTTCCCGCTGGAAATTCTTCCTCAGAGTGGGGAATTCTTCCCGAAAATTCTTTGCATGGGGATATTTCCCCATCCCTAGTTCCACCAACTGACTCGGTATTGTTATGTTATTCATCGAGTCAGGAAACAGTCAGGTGGGCAGAATAACTGACAATCTTTGTTTTATCTCTACCAAAAAAACAACTCCACCCACACTCTCAGCCGTCGGAAACGTCGCATGTGCGTTGATGGTTACCCCCACCAGAGTGAGACCGTTTGTTCGTCCTTGTTTGTTATTTTCAACCAAGATGGTTCACCAGTTTCTTTTTCTCGGTTTTCCAGCGACAGGATGAGCGACCAGTGCTCAGGAAGAACTCAAATCTTTGGGGATATTCTCGGTCTGCGGCTGCATACCACAACTCATCGACACCTCGGACCTCCTAATGTGGAGAAGCTTCAGAGCACTGAGTTAGTAAACCCTCAGTTCAAAACCATCAACACTACGGATAACTAGCGATGGCCATTTGAGCCGACTCGAGCCTCAAAGCTCGGCTCAGAAGCTCGAGTTCGCGCCGAAGGCTCGACTCAGGGGCGCAGCTGACAACGGCGCAGCGGCTCGAAAGCTTGGACTCTCTGAGCCCTTTGAGCCTTCTGAGCCCTGGTAAAAATGAAATTTCTGAAACTCGCTTCATTGTTGAAGAAAAACTACAAGCGATTGGGCTGAAGTTCAGCCGCTGAACATTATGAACAGTTAGAAAAAAAGTATTTCCGAAACGTTTTCGCGAAGAAACATGGCTGGAGAACCAGGACAGGAGCACTATTAAAGGCTCTGTCTCGTTAATTATTTATGGCTTTAAATTTTTTCGGCGCGAGCTACAACTATCGTAAAGGCTCAAAAGCGGCAGCTGCCGGCTAAAGGCTCGGCTCACAAGCTCGCGACTGAGCATCACGGCTCGGCTCAAAAAGTTGCCTGAGCTCAGCCTTGTGAGCCTTTGGCCATCCCTACGGATAACGCACGAAAATCTGGTTCAGATTGAATACTTCTTGCATAACATATTTGTAAGTAGCTCATTTGGCCGGATGACTGGTACGTCATGTTAGGTAGCTCAACACGTCATGGTACAGCACTGTTGGAACCTTTGCAATCAAGCAATGTGGTGCTTCGAAACTTAAATTGATCAAATATCTTTTACAGTGCTATATATTCTTCCAATTATATTATTCCAATCCACGTTGAGCCAAAACGAGCCAGAGTTTGCTGGCAGACAAAAATGTCGTTGACATTCCCTAATCGCTCTTGGGTTCAGTACGAGAAATAGCACCAAAATGGCTCTAGTGCGAAGAGCCTACTGCCACCTATACCATTGCAAGTTAATTGAGTAATTTATGTCATTATCACCATTAAAAAGGCACCGGCACGTAATTATGCAACATTGCAACGCAGTTACAACTTTTTTTGCCGATTGTTGCATCAATATTTCATTCTTTTGTCTTCATAGCATCGGACCGAAGTCAATTTCGAGCTAGATAGCTATAGAAAAGTGTTTCACTCGTATCTTTATGCGCCAGCTTCAGTCCAGGGTAGTGGCTCTGAAAGACGACATTGTCTTTATCATAGCTCTCTCACGGTCGATGGGTCCAGACAATGAATTCAGAGTTGGGTATTTCAGAGTAAGTAAAGTCATATTTGAAGAGTCATGAAAGTGGATTCATATTCGCGGCCGTCAAAACCTTGAGTCAATTTGTTCATACGTTACTTTTCTCTTCGCGATATCACTGGCAAGGTCTACGGTTTTATCCATCAGTATTTCGAATACGTGCATGAAGAACAGAATGCCAATGTAACTTTGGTGAACAAGGACGAACCTTTATTCGGAACCGTGAGCGTTTTAGTCAATTACTTGGCAAAAACACTTAGCGAAAGGTATTTGATCCAGCTTCAACTTATTAAGTTTCTTATCATACTCTGGTTTCAATCTAATCAGAAATATAACAGTGCGCCTTGTCCGGCCTGAAGTCAAGTCGAGCGGAAAACTGAACGAAAATGGCCACTACGACGGCGTCATTGGGCTTCTGCAAGATGGCGCTGCAGATATGGCTGGGGCACCGGTAGGCACAAGTGTTGGCGACGTCGTTGACTTCACCGATGTTTACTTTGAAGGCAAAGGTTATCTTGTACAAGATGTTTCCCTGTCTGGAAACGAGACGGAAACGTACAGTGATTTTCTCGCTCAGATAGGAAGTGTGTACACGCTTCCGGTCACGATTGCGATAATTTCCTCTGTGTTCTTAGCTGCAGCTCTTGTCAGGTTTGTGAGTGTATCTTCTCGCAAAAAGCTGAACAAGTGGACGCTGTTCGATCTATATCGCATGTTCTTGAACCAACATGACGTCACGCTTCAGAATTTTAAGCAAAACTGCATCTACATCTCAACTGTATTCTTTTTGATGATAATCATCTGGGTCAACGTCAACAGCATTGGCGCCGAGAGGGTCGTGGCGGGAAAAATGGTCATCAGCTCGTTGGCCGAGTTGCTGGAGCAGGAAACAGCCAATGTTCAGTGGTCTACAGAGGGCTACACTGACGCCAAGTTCCGGGACCCGAGGCACAAAAAATTACATGCAGTATTCAAAAAGTTCCACTTAGCCAAGAAAGGCATCGGTCTGTCGGATATCTTCAGATACGGCGAACTCAACGACGCTTTCATTATAGAAGAGGAGGCAGTTATGGCATACTTTCGAAAGCTGGCTTGTTCGTCAACTTACAACGGTAAAACCGGACGAGCGGGCAAACAGCTGCAGCACTATATACCGGAAGCGGACGAAAGGTACGCCACTGCGTTCAGGAAAAATGTGACCGCGGAGACTAGGCTTCTCATTGGCCGAGCCACACGGCGAATAGCCGAGGCTGGCTTTGCCGACAAAATGGCCGAGCTGGGTGTGCAGAGGAATGAACTGTTCAAACCAGAGTGGGCGTACTGCATGATGAACGATTTCATAGATGACTTTGACCATCGGGCCATTACGTTGCTTGACTTTCCTATACTACTCATGGTGGTGCCAAGTGTGTATCTCGTCGCCTTCTTCTTGCTATGTGCCAGCAAAGTGAAGTTCAGATCAAAGAAAAATCGCCGCCGTCGCAGAATCGACCGAGCAAGTTGTTTATCACGCGGATACACCGCAGCATCGGACTCTACATGTATATTCATTTAAGTTACAATTTCTATGAATTATTGCCAACCATGATTGATATCGGATAAACGTAGTGCAGCGAGTGTATTAAAAATTTTAAAAAGTCTATCGGAAATACAGTGCTTTACATAAAGTTGTGCGTTTGGGTTAACATTTCACATTGAGTTCAATCGGAAATATAGAAGAAATTCGCACATATTTGTGCGAAACTATGTATATCCAATTTATGTCTCTTAATGAGGTTGTTGAGTGGGTGGAAGAATGTCATTATTATTACTGAGCATTTAGTATGGAAGGCCATTTGCGTGACATTAATCATCACTTTCATTGCCTTGACAACGTAGGTCGATAGCTGTCGGTGATATCCCAGACATAATTAACAAGCTATATTCACCAGCATAGAAATCTAGCACTTACAAGGTTCACCTGAAAACAGCTCCAGTGTCCCCATTCTGAAATATTGGCTGGTCAAGATGTCCAATGAACTGCGTGTCAGCTATTCAAGAGTAAGATCTGAAGATAGCCATATCCATATTGTTGACAGCTGAATTTTCAGGTTTACGGCTATCTGAACCAGGATTATGAATTCATCTCTCAAGAGCTCGACGCAAACGTGACCATTGTGAACCAAAAACTTCCAGTTTTTGGCTCATACAGTATTTTCGTCAATTACATGGCTGATCTGTTATCTCAGAGGTATTTTAGAGCTTTTATTTCGAAATTTAAGTTGCTACATTTCATCGTAGAAATGTCACTGTTCGCTTAGTTCGACCAGAAATAGCAGGTGTTGGATCGTTGGATGACCAAGGGAAATACAATGGTATCATCGGTCTGATTCAAGATGGAGCAGCGGATGTGTCGGCAATGCCGATCGGAACAAGCATAGGCGACGTTGTAGATTTCACAAGCATTTTCATGCAACAGCCTGGATATCTCAGCCAAGATATAACGCCATCTGGTGATGAACGGCAACATAAAGTTGACTTTCTGCAACAAGTGCTGAGCGTCTATAATTTGAAAACTATGATGGTCATATTTTTAGTCTTCTCAGGTGCCCTTGTCATCATAAAGCTACTCGGAGGACATGCGCAAGACATTTTGAAGTCACGCATGAGTAGAGTAACCCTTTTCGAACTATTTCGAATGTTCATGAACCAACATGACACCGTGTTGGCCAACTACAAGCAAAGAGTAGTGTACATGAGCTCAGCTTTGGCCTTGATGTTCATCATGTGGGTCATTGTCAACAGCATTGGCACCAAGCAGGTCATGCTAGGAAAGAAGATCATATCTAGTTTAGAAGATCTCTATAACGAAAGCGAAGAAGACACAATTATTCAGTATGCAGTTGAAGGATATACGACGACCAAGTTTCGCGATAGACGTCACCCTATGTTGCACAAGCTGTACATGAAGTTCAACCTCAAGCACAGTGGAATACGCATGTTGGACTCCGGGACACATAAACACAAACGAGGAGCATTCATACTAGAGGAGCTATCGGTGTTGAATAGTTTAAGACGGATAATCTGTGGCATGACGAGCAGAGACGACGAGAGTCACGTGGACAAACATATCATGCATCACATACCTCAGCTCGATGAAGCATTTGCTCATGCCATTCGCAAAAACCTGTCTTTGGATTTGAGAAATGTCATCGTCATGGCAACAACAAAGGTCACAGAGCATGGTTTCACTGACAAGATGTACGATCTTAGCGTTCTGTGGAACGAATTCTTCAAGGCTAGCTGGTCATATTGCAGCGTAATAGACGCTCTAGAGGACTTTGTCGGCATCAACAGGTCTATTTCGTACGGTGATTTCGTAATCTTGAGCAGGACTGTCATCCTCATCCTGTTTGTAGCAGTCATCGGCTTGTTGCTTGAAATTAATAAGAACAGAAATATGAGAAACAAGCCAAAGCTCCGACCCAGGCGCCATCTAGGTCGGAGGAAGTCAAAGCCAATGTTTGCAGCGGTACACGAAAACACGAAAGTGACGGCCTACGAGTTACACCTCATTCAGAATATTCAGTTCGTGAACGTACATTCTGGCCATCAAAGACGTTTTTCATTCTGTCAGTTGACTCAACAGCTGTGATCAAGGCTTCAGGTTCTTGAGCTTGACAAGAAACGCATTGTAGAACAGAGAAAGGCGAAGTTCGAAAAGAGTCGAAGAGTATGAAAACATTATCGGAAGAGACCACCATAAGCTGTGCAAACTAGGGTTGCTTATTTTTAATCCACGAATTTTAATTAATTTAATTAATTTAATTTACGAATTAATAAGTGCGAAATCGAAAATTAGGCAACTGTAGGGTTGTCTAACATTAATATATGTACAGTTAATTTATCTTCATTTATTTAATTCACAAATTAATTTTAGAAAAAATGAAAATAAGCAACCCTAGTGCACACATGCTGGAGATAGATAGTTGGGAGTATCGAATATGTCGAACTTATCTTACCTACAACAGAAGACAGTTAAGCTTCGAACTCGGAGTGAATGATTTCATAGATAACTTCGACTATCGAGCCTGACCTTTGCTCGAGTTTTCTGTATTACTGAAACGGTGACTAGTACTTCTGAAACTGATGGAAGCTGGTCATTATTATTTCGTACATATGCGTATTTCGTATGGAAGACAGTTCACGTGACATTAATTATCACTGTCATTGCCATGGCAACGCAGGTCGATAGCTGTCGGTGATATCTCAGACATAATTACCGTTTTCTCCAACATAGAAGTTCAACTCTTATGAGGTTCACTGGTAAATAACCTCGAATGTGTCACTTTGAAATATCGGTCTGTCAAGATGTCCAGTGAATTGCGTGTCAGCTATTCCAGAGTAAGACCTAAAAATAGCTCTGATGTACTTGTTTCAAAAAGTCCTTTTTCAGGTTTACGGCTATCTTAACCAGGACTACGAGTTCATCCCGCAAGAACTGGACGCCAACGTGACGATTGTGAACAAAGAAACTCCAATTCTCGGGTCTTACAGTATTTTCGTCAACTACTTGGCTGATGTGTTATCTAAAAGGTAGTTTAGAGCATCTTTGTTTGAAAATGTTTCATCTTTTTCAACGTAGAAATATCACTATTCGGTTGATTCGACCAGAGATAGCTGATGTTGGATCAATGGATGAAAAAGGGAAGTACAATGGCATCATTGGACTAATTCAAGATGGTTCAGCGGATGTGGCGGCAATGCCGATTGGAACCAGCATTGGAAACGTTGTCGATTTCACAAGTAGTTTTATGCAACAGCCTGGATATCTGATTCAAGATATTACGCTATCTGGCGATGAACAACATCATAAAGTTGACTTTCTCAAGCAAACGCTGAGCGTTTATAATTCGGAAACCATGATGGTGATATTTTTTGTCTTCTCTGTCGCACTCCTTATCATAAAGCTAGTTGGAAAACATGCAAAAGACGTTTCAAAGTCACGCATGCGCAAAGTGACCATGTTTGAACTGTTCCGAATGTTCATGAACCAGCATGACACCGTGTTGGCCAACTATAAACAACGAGCAGTGTACATGGGCTCAGCCTTGGCCATGATGTTCATCATGTGGGTCATTGTCAACAGTATCGGCACCAAGCAGGTCATGCCAGGAAGAAAGATCATATCCACTTTAGAAGAGCTCTACAACGAGAGCGAACAGGACACAGTTATACAATGGTCCCTTGAAGGTTATACGACGACCAAGTTCTTCGATAGACGACACCCTTTGTTGCGCAAACTTTACACGAAATTCAATCTACAGCGCAGCGGAATACGCATGCTGGACTTCAAGACCTATACACACAAGCGAGGAACATTCATACTTGAAGAGCTATCGGTGTTGAATATCTTGAGACGCATTATCTGTGGCATGACTTGCAACGACGAAGAAGGTCTAGCAGATAAGCACGTTATGCATCGAATAACTCAGCTCGATGAAACATTCGCTCATGCTATTCGCAAGAACTTGTCCTTGGATTTCCGAAACGTCATCGTCATGGCAACAACAAAGATCACGGAACATGGTTTCACAAACAAAATGTACGATCTTGGAGTTCTGTGGAACGACTTCTTCAAGGCTTGCTGGTCATATTGCAGCGTAATAGACACTGTAGAGGACTTTATCGGTGTTAGCAGGTCTATTTCATATGAAGACTTTGTCATCTTGAGCAAGACCGTCGTCGTCATCTTGTTTGTTGCAGTCATCAGCTTGTTTCTCGAGGTTAACAAACAAAGAAACTCGAGTAAGAAGTCTAAGAAACGACGAAGGCGCCATCTAGGTAGAAGAAAGACAAGACCAATACTATCGATGGTGCATGAGGACACCCATGTGACAGCCTACGAACTATACCTCATTCAGAACATTCAGCTGGTACACCTTCATCCTGGCTACCAAGGACATTTTCCTCTGATTCAGACAGTTGACTCAACAGCTGTGATCCGCTACAAGCCTTTACATGCAACGGCTAGTAAGCTTGACCACCACATGCTGAAAGCGACACAGTGCGACCAAAATCGGAATCCTGTTCCAGATTATCAGTAGATACCGTGAAAGTATTTCTCAAAAAGTCCCATATATGTCAGTTGGAAACGAAATCGAGCGGCTACGGGCCGACACATTCAGCCTCGACAATAGGTGACATCGACAGACGCATGCGCAGTCTGATCCATGGTCGTGCTGAGAAAACTGGATATTGCAGGTCTCTAGTATATCTGCTAATTAAGCTAACCTTAAGTCAGTCACCTATTGGACTTGAACGGAAACAAGGTCGAGATATTGTACTTACAGTACTTGGTTCGTCAATTGATTGTTGATGTATCGGGAAGTAATAGACACCAGCATTGTCATAGTGACGCACACCTATCGACCAGAACCACTAATATTTCACGAGATCATTAATATTTAAAACCAACTGAAAATGTATTCTATGTGAACCTATTGATATACTGCATATACGTCTTTTGATTCGGATAGTTT
Organism: Halotydeus destructor; assembly: GCA_022750525.1. Lineage (NCBI taxonomy): Eukaryota > Metazoa > Arthropoda > Arachnida > Trombidiformes > Penthaleidae > Halotydeus > Halotydeus destructor. Next base: position 35,438 of record JAIUWE010000047.1, read on the forward strand.
ATTTCGAGTCCTTTTCTAATATTATGTCTCGGGAACTGCGTGTCGCGTACTCAAGGGTAAGACAATTATTTGCATTCCATTTCACGAATTTACAACTCATCAGGCATATGGCTACCTGAACCAAGATTTCGAGTACATTCCCCAAGAAATCAACGCCAATATAACTATTGTGAACGATAGTTTACCAATACTGGGATCGTACAGCGCTTACATCAACTACATGGCGCAGTTGGTCTCAAAAAGGTAGTTTTTCATATTCAAGCGCTGAATAAGACGCCGCTCATGAAACACTTGTGTAGAAATATGACACTAAGGCTGGTAAGACCTGAGGTTCCCAGTGTTGGTGCCATTGACAAAAACGGCGTTTATGATGGTATCATTGGACTGGTTCAACAAGGCTCGGCCGACGTTTCCGGCATGCCAATTGGAACAAGTATTGGCAACGTCGTAGATTTCACAAACATATTCATACATCAGCCTGGCTATCTTGTCCAAGACGTCACACTGGCTGCTAACGAACGACCGAGTAATATTGACTTTCTCCACCAGGCGCTCAGCGTCTACACCCTGCAGACTATGGTGGTAATCTTTTTAGTCTTCTCTGCAGCTCTCCTGGCCATTCAAACTCTAGGCAACTATGCTCAAGACATTTCAAAGTCGCGCATGAGCAGAGTGACCATGTTCGAACTGTTCCGAATGTTCATGAACCAACATGACACCATGCTGGCCAACTACAAGCAGCGCTCAGTGTACATGGGCTCAGCCTTTGGTATGATGATCATCATGTGGGTCGTGGTCAACAGCATCGGCACCAAGCAGGTCATGCCCGGCCAGAGGCTCATATCAACTCTGGAAGAGCTGTACAATGAGGATGCGCAGCACACGACAGTCCAGTGGTCACCCGATGGCTACACTGCGGCCAAGTTTCTGGACATCAGGCACGCCTTGTTGCACAAAATATATGTGAAATTCAAGCTTAAGAAAACTGGTATTCGAATCCTAGACTTCGCCACCTATAAACATCAACGTGGCACCTTCATTGTTGAAGAGCTCTCCGTCCTGGCTATACTTGAGCGACTGGTCTGTGGCATGACCGTCGACGAGGACACTGGTCACGTGGACGAGCACCTATTGCACCGAATACTTGAGCTTGATGAAACGTTTGCGCACGCTGTTCGCAAGAACCTGTCCCAAGACCTGAGGGACATTGTGTTCAGTGTGACCAGCAAGATAGCCGAGCACGGGTTCTCTGACGAAATGTACGAGCTTGGCGTTCTGTGGAACGATCTGTTCAAGATTTCCTGGAGCTACTGTGGCCTGATTGACCCCTTGGACGCCTACAGTGGCTTGAGGCCCATATCGTACCAGGACTTCATTGTCTTGAGTCGAACGGTATTTGTGACCCTGGTCGTGGCCATTGTCAGTTTGGCCCTTGAAGGACACAAGCACCGAAGCCTCAAGCGGCTCATCCGACGTCAGCGCAGGCAAACTAGAAGACTAACGAAGCCAGTCGTACCAGCGAGTCAGGAATATGCACCTGGATTGCATTTCACCCAAAACATACAATTTGTACAAGTTAATGCACATTAACTGATTTCTCATGAAGTACTGATATAAATAATAAATGCATATGCTGCAAAATTCAATTGACTATAAATGGCCAGACTTTGTTCAAATATTCTTCGACCTACTTTGGCCTGATTGACTCCTTGGACGCCTATGGCGGCTATAGTTATATAACTCACCAGAGCTTCATCGTGAGTATTTGTGGCTTTTGTCGTTGCCGTCTTCAGCATTGCTGAATCAGCAACACGACAGGTTATGCAATACCCTTGGTAGAGAGGCATCACAGGTTACTTTCAAGATATCGTCATTCCCCTCGCACTGATATAACACTTTGAAATGAACCAAGCCACACCTATTAAACGCCTCATTTTCAGCGAATACCCCTTTGGTTTGCTTGAATATTAAGCTCGAGCGTAATAATGTATCAAAAGTGACCGAAGCAAGAATGTTCTGAATTTAATCTACAAGTAGTTCGTGAGTATAACACTGAATCATTCCGCTTCTTTTTTCGATACCAAAGATTCCCGATGGCAACAATAAAGTCCAACCTTACAATCACTGGTATGTGACATTTGTGCAATTACAGACAACAATAAACAGGTGTTCCATTTTCACTGATCACCAGCGATTAGATTGCTGTCGTCACTTCGGTTATCATTCACAGCCACTGCCCTGGGGCGGGCCGTCTCCACGAGATGGCCCACTTGCATGGTGGTGGCCCGTTTCCACATGAACAGATACACGGCCATTGACCAAGTGTTGTAGAATCCGAAAAGCCACGCCCACAGTCCATAGCCATTCATGTAGAGTAGACTGAAGGCAAAGTGTCCAGCCAGCAGCAGGGTGAAACCAATATGGCGCCCATGTGCGCAGAATGTACTGTACTTGATATCAACCACCGTCACGCCGGCCACCAGGTCCTCGTAACGTCGGTGGGCAATGTGGGCCAGGATGACCATCATGGGCGAGTGGACCACAATCAGCATGAGTGTCGCCAGGACATAGGTGAAGGCGCCGGGCATCAGGGCACCCTCAATGTACAGGCCCCATATGAAGCACACGCCCCAGCGGTCGGCCACCAGGGGCGCCACGAACCAGGGCCCAAAGGTGACGTAGAGTGGAATGGCAATGGCCGGCACGAACAGCTGATTGCAGCAGGATAGAATGTAAAACTTCGCAATGGTTCTAGTGAAGATGGACTTGTTCGGCCGGAGCCGGAGCCATCTTCCCTTGCCAATGTGGTCAAGCAGTCTCAGGGTGACCAGTGGCGCGACGCAAAATATTATCACCAGAAAGAATACGTATTTGTTGAATGTCTCGAAGCCCAGCCTGAGGGTGAACCTCGACCGGAAAGGGAACTGGCCTCTGGTTCCATCGAACGAGAAGTCGTGTTCAACTCTTCGAAACCCCTTTTCTGCGTCCTCCGCTTCGACAACAATGGTGTGTTTACCATTTTCAAAGTCTGAAGGTTTCCATGGCAACACATAGAGCGGTCCCGCACCAACTCGTGTCATGGCCGACCAGTCACCATTGTCTATTCTAATATTCACAGCCACCAAGGGGCTGTTGGACCAAACCAAGGTCCTGATGTGAGTTGAATTCCATATCCGGCCCACAGGTTCAAACCTGGGCATGGCGTACAGTGTCGGCTTAGGATTGGTTATGATGATGATCGGCCAGTGATGCAGAGTCACGTCAGCAAACGAGAACAGCCCGTGATCAATGGCGGCCACTCGAAACTTCCGCTTCCGCTTCCAGTCGGCGACCTCTACCTCCAGGAAACCGGAAGGCTGACTAGCGTACATCTGGTTCATATGATAGTGACCACAGAGGTAGGGACCGTTCATAATTTCTCTCAGTCCGTGTCTAGGCGTGGCCAACGACGAAGTAGGATAGTGACCAAACCAGATGGTCATATTGCTGGAACTTGAGTCTTTTTTGAATTTTTCTAGAGCACTGATGTCGCTCTCGTGAAGGACGCCTATAAAATTAAATGGCTTCTTCAGGCCTGGCTGTATGCAGGCTTCGACGCCTATGAAAGAATATTCTTCTTGACCATGCTTGATCATGTATCTGTAGTGACTATTATGCTCCGGACCTCTGACTGAATATTTGCGATAGTAATTGTTAGGTTCGGTCCAGTTGTAGACGTCAAAGTCATCATGGTTGCCTCGAAGGTCAAGCCACAGAGTCTTGCGTGTCACATTCGTACTCCTAACAGCGTCACTGTACATTTGCCACTCGAGTTCATGTTGCCCTGAGCCCATGGGACCGAATGTCTGAGAATCTGTCAAATCACCGGAAACCAGAACAACTTCCGGCTTAATCAAGTCCACGATTGATGTACAGAACTCGATCAAGTCTGTCTTTCTTGAGAAGTCTGACTTGATGCTCATATGTAAATCTGATACTTGCATGAACACCATAGTGTGGTCATACTTGTCACCTATGATGAGGTCACTGGGGCCATTTTGAAAATACTCATCGCTCTGGTCCTTAATCACATACTTTGCTTCGTCAAAATCCACTAGCTGCAACACTGACGAAATTGTTGCAGCAGCAATTAAGCCGACAACGATGAATGCGACGTAAAATTTCGACAGCATGTCTTTGATTCGACTGCAGTCCATTTAATTCCTTGTATAATTCGATTTGAGGTAACTTCTTTGCCGGCTTGAAAGAAAACTAGAAGAAAGTCGTTGTGGTTAGGCAATTAACAAATTAGACACACTCGTGATATAGACATTACCGTAATGAAACCAAGTTACTTGTTGCTGCTTTATCTTCTAAAAAATGGCCACTACATTGTGACACCAATCGAGTTTCTGACTATCTGAGCAATAGTTAGCAAATGATAAGTGAACCAAAACCCGGACCAAGATAGTGAATTAAGTGAAACCGGATTTAGTGGGACACGAAAGGGTTGCGCAAGCCATTCACTACACATTCATGCAAGCTTCATTGCGTCGTCAAGTCTTCCAGTTGGGAATATTGAAATGAGTTGACCAGGAATACACTTTCTATTTATACGCAAGTTAGAACTACATTCAAAACAAAGCCATTAGCAACAAGATCACCTTAGACAGAAAAAGGCGAAACAACACTATTTTGTCCTCGAAGGTCACCAATGGCGGTTGCCTTGGAAACCGTATTGGCGTTGTCATGGAAACCGAAAATTGCTAGACCATAAAAATGCCTTGTTTCTTTGATAAAGTATTCATGAGACGTAAATCTTCCACCCATTCGCACTATTGATTCAAATCACTGCTTTATCGAGTGAAATCACGGGAGACAGCGTTGAGAAGCAAGATACGACGGTTGTGCGCATCGATATTCTTGCCAGTCAATGGCGCTAAATTTGAAGTTTGAAAACCTAAAAGTTTAAGCAGACCTTGAAAGAGTCACACAGCCCACAATTGTACAATATTTGCTGGTTTCATAATGCGATTATGAATATAGTTCAATTGAAGCTGCATGACTGCAATGTGAAGGTCATTCAAAAAAGCGATACAACTTGAAGACATTAAAAACACCGAATGAGCTTCTTTCAACTCTCGCTGAAGTTGAATCATGAAATTTGTCTTTGTAGACTTCTATCTCATTTCGAATGACATTTCAACTGATAATTATGCGATGAATCTTCATTAATGATAATACAGCGCAATACAAGCAGATACTTTGATTGGTTAAAAATTTGAATAAGTAGAAATACTTAAAGCATCTAGAGATTCAGAACTGAATGAAAATGTGAGAATCAAAGTCTTTAAAACTCGTCATGCACGTAATTCAGTTTCTCGCCGTAATCAGTTGCTTCACTGCCGACGAAGATGTCATGGTGGTCAACTATTTCTTGAACTGAAAGTTTGCCATCGTCATTGACATCAGAGCTGACAATCAGATGATCCGCTTCTTGTTCAGCTAAGTCACTGTAAGATAAAAATAGTTAATGAAGACACTACAACTGAATATCCAAACTCACTCATTATCCGGTATAATCCAGTTCATGATTTCATTGTGATTCAGTTTGCCATCTTTGTCAATGTCATGGTCCTTGTCGAACCGTTCCTTCTCAGTGATGTATGTTTCCGACTTTTGATCGGGAATATTCCCGGCCTCGTCTAGTATGAACTCGTAAAAGTCGAGGAAGCCATCTTGATTTCGGTCTCGCTTCTTCATTGTCAAATCGAACAAAGTTGCATGCATGTGAACATACTCTTCCGGAGAATTGAACGGCGGAAACTCTTGGCGATCCAGTTGACCATCATGGTTACTATCAGCAGCTGCCCATAAAACTTTGTCTTCAGCAATGATTTTCTGACTCTCAACGTCTTCGATTATCTCCGTCAGCTCATCTTCAATGTCGAAGTTGTCTCTGATGTGTTCCTTCCAAGTAACGAAGCCATTTTGGTTCAAGTCTTCTTCCTCAAATCTGTCAAGACCATCTTCTTCGGCTAGTGACTTGAACGACTTCAGAATCCACTGCTTCAGCTCATTTGAATCAACAAATCCATCTCGATTGGCATCCATGCCACCCTTGGTCACAAGCAGTCTCAGACGCTGCTTAGACTGGTCAGCTGTCAGTTCGTCATATTCTTTGGCATCCTTTCGGTTTCCCAGAATGGCCTCGTGGTCAAAGTCATCCCGATGTTGGCCATCTTGATAATGCACAGAATTCCAGGCATCTTGAACCTTTTCTTTCGAATGATGGTCAGCTTTCTGGTGACCTTGGTGGACATGAACATGAGCGGCTTGAACTGAATTAAGAATCACAAAGATGACTAGAAGTAAGCTCCGTAGACCGGTGATGCTAGTGGCCATGATGGCAGGGAAGACACAATGTCACAGTCAAGCAAATTGTGACAACAAGACGGGAGAGCTTGAGGTCACAATTCACAGTTGACTGCTTGCCAGCAAGTTGACAGCTGGTGCCTTCTCGCCGCCTCTAAGAAGTTACTTGAAAAGAAGGTTAAATTCTCTTACGTAATCAACACCTTGGTCTCTGCAATATGAAAAAAGTCTCATAAAAAATCTTGGCAAGCATGATGTGAAATGGAAACTTATTGGAGCTGCAAACCAATTGTTTAGTATTTGTTCAAGGGACCGTTTGTTTAGTGCGATGTTCTCTAACGGTCAGTGAACGTAAACAAACCAAAAACGGTGGTCAAGTTTGGATTAGTCATAGCGAAGACTTTTTTAAGTGTTCTACTTGCTGAGATATGGCGGATATAAAAGAATTCTTCTTCAGTGGCTATGGCTTGTTGACTATAATCTTGTTGATGTATTTGGTGTATGGTTACGAAGGATTGCCAGCAAGAGAAAACGTATTCATGGGTTTGCTCCTTAACTTTGGCTCGTGTACTTGGAGAGTTAATGAAGACTAAAACTCCAATCAGCTCCCTTGATTGGCATGTTGGTCTCTGGCTGTCTAAATTGCGATTTGACTCGAACTCAAGTTGAACCAAAATTCATCTTCATCAAGCACTAGTCATTAGTCATCGTTCTACTCTGAGTTCTTTTTCATGCTGTAGCTGTCGATGAATCAATGCTATCTGTTTATGACTTGATTTCATACCTTGACCAATAAAATCAGCCATCTGCCGAAGAAACGAGAAATACAATATAAACATTTCCTTCTAATTGCCGTTTTTCTTGCCGTCTAAATGATCTGGTCAATGGTGATGCCGAAGCAGTGATTGTCCTGCTTGTGAAATTTAAGAACCGGAAATGGAAATACCACGCCCGTCATTGCGTCAGCCCGTTTCTCGGGTGAGAACCCAACGCCGGTCATCGGGTTTACTGTTGCTGTTAGATTGGTGAGCTACCGTTGCCTAGTAGATTAATTCTCAAGTAGTGAGAAGCGACCTCAAGTCCGCCATTCCGACCGTGACCATGACTCAGTGGGCGAAACTGAAGTTATTATAGCCCCAGTTCCGGTCATTGTGACATGTGGGCGGCAACCTTGTCTGGCGGCACCAATTCTCTGGTTGCTTGCGGGACCGTCTCTTTAGTGCAATCGTTTATAGCGGTAATCGAATGTCAACAAGAAGAACTTTGGAGGTTAATTTCCTGATAAGATAATACGCCTACCCGATTAGTGAGAATATGATGGTAGCGAAAGAATATGTCCGTAATGGCGCTCTTCAGCTGCTCTTGATTGTGTTCATATTTGGGACTACTTGGTCAATATTTGGTGATGAAGCCCTGCCACGAAAAGGGAAGATATTCACGCTGTTTGTGTTGTACATTCTGGCAAATGTTCTTGGAGAAGCATTCGAACTCGTGAAACTGCCGCCATTGCTTGGCATGCTGCTTTCAGGCTTTCTAATTACCAATGTACTGAAACTCGAGCTGGACACGAAGACATCTTCGTCACTGCGAAGCATGGCATTGGCCATCATTCTACTCAGAGCTGGCCTTGGCCTTGACCCGCTGGCACTGAAGAAGTTAAGTGGACTCTGCTTACGACTCGCATTCATACCTTGTCTAGTGGAAACAGTGGTTTACGGGCTTATCGGGAAGTACATTTTGAACATTCCATTCGAATGGTCATTTCTACTTGGCTTCGTCATATCAGCTGTGTCCCCGGCCGTCACTGTTCCCGGCATGATTGCACTGCAAGAAAAAAACTTGGGTACCGAAAAAGGAATTCCGACGCTGGTCATCGCAGCGGCCAGTGTGGACGATGTTCTGGCCATCACTGGCTTTGGTGTGGTACTTGGTTTTGTCTTCGTCAGTAGTAGTGACCCGGTCTGGGCGGGGGGGAAAGCACTGATTTTTCCCCCCTTTTCCCACGCTCCTACGCGGCCATTTTTATGGGCCCCTGCGTACCTACGCGGCGTTTTCTGGCCACGCCCACCTGCTCCCGTCTTTTCGCGGGCCCCGCCCACCTGCTCCCGTGTTTACGCCGCCATTTTAAAAGGACCCCGCGTACCTGAGCGGCCATTTTGAGAGACCCCTGTGAACCTGCGCAGCTATTCTGAGCGGCCATCTTGAAAGACCCTTGCGTGCCTAAGCGACTATTTCAATGTCAGTGTTGACAGTCAAGGTCAATATATTCTTATGCAACTTGCGCTTGCGCAGACCGATTGTACTCTGATGAAATAGGAGTGTTAGTATACAGTCCAGTGTCTCACTTCTCAGCCCTCAGTTTGCAGCTTACCACTGACCGACTACGTTGAAAATGTGCCGATCACTTGAACGCCTAGTTTACCGCGATGCAGAGATCTTCAGTGACCCTGACAATGAGACAGAGTCAGACACTGATATTGATTCAGATGAAGACATGGAGATATCTGGAGACAATGCTGAAATCGTCGCCACTAATTATCGAAACTCCATGCTAGTTATCAGGCAAGCAACTTTCCGGGAGATTCCTTTCTATGGTCCACACTCGGCGTACATCATGGCTGAGGCTGGATGGATGCTCTATGGCTCAGACACTGAATCTAAAACCAGTTATGTTGGATGTCTGGAATGCGGTGTGAACACTGCTTACACTGCGGAGAACGTTGAGGACCCTGAAGATTGCCATCAGCGCCTTTCTCCTAATTGTCCTTATCTTGCTAACAAATTTGGGAACCTTTGAATAAATTACTTTGAATTTGAAGTACTCTTGTTGTCAACAAGCCTTTATTCTTAGAAACGCTGCGTTGTAGTAAACAACCCATTTCTTGGAATTTATATTCTTATGAAAATGCAGGGGACATGAACTACCGAGGGTATAAAAGGGATTGCATTTCATATACACTTCATATTGAACCCAAACCTCACACAGTGAACATGTCTCTCTCGAAATTTAGTATTTTTGAACTCCTCAAACCGACCCCCAGTCCTCCTATCGACCAGCCTGCTGCTAAGCGACGACAAGTTGTCGCCGTACAAGTAGTGTCAGCCTGGAAACCCTTCTACGACTTTCGTGGAACAAATGAAAACAACTTGCCTCTCCATTACAGCTTGGTGGAGAAAGAAGACCAATTCGCAAGTGGTGCCCTCAAGCTAAGCCGTATGTCATTGGCAGGCAAATTCAAGAACAATTCAATCTTTCTCCGCCGTTGGGATATCCGAATGATTAAAGCTGCCCTATATGATCCTTTGTACACCGAAGGGAAGAAAACAGTGGTGGAGGATGCCACACGAACAATAATCCTCAATTTAACAGACAATGGCCTCATCATCCAGCATTTCATAAGTGGACGCCAAGTGTCCCTGATGGTGGAGCAAAATGAACTTAATGAGTTCCGGAAGTGCCTCAATGTCGTATTTACTATATTGATGTGTCGTGCCCGCAAAGACGAAGACACAGCTGTCTTTCAGCGAGACGTACTAACCGTATTGATGGTTACGCTCATACGTAAACAAATGAGCATTGATGAATGCCGTGGATGTGATCAGCAAATCAGTACTCCCTTGGCCCACGCTTGCCTCAATACAACACGGACCGTTAATGGAACCGAGGTCAGCCTCCATTATCATGAAGCTGCCGAAATAGTGCTGGCTGGACTGGCCGACATTTCGGAGTTGTACTTGAATGTGCTTGACTTACTCCATGTCGAGCGTCCAAAACTAATTGATCAAGCCCAGCTGATGGAAGCCATTTACACTCTCGGCTATGGTGTCCACAATGCAGCGATCAAGATGAAGATACCAAGTTCACTCATTACTCTTTTTATCAATAATCAATAATTACTCTTTTTTATCAATGATCAATAATTATTTCCCTTATATTACCGCATTACTCAAATTCAAATAAATGTTATCCGTTTGGTAACAACCGTTGACTCTTTATTTCAAATAAGCCAATGGGAGCGTACTCTGTTGAAATTCCGACGCAGCCAATGAGAGCGTACTCTGTTGAAATTACGGCGCAGCCAATAAGAGCGTACTCTGTTGCAACCACTGAGTGCCAGAGCCAATCAGCGTGTACTCTGTTGAAATTGTGACACTTAGTCAAGATAGTATATACCTAGAGCCAGACTAAAATACGCCATTACCAAGTTAACTCTTGAACGTGAAACATGGAAGCCTCTACTATTAACTTACGTCGTGTTGTTGCTACAGTGGAAGTACTGGGATACTATGCCACCCAGACCTTCATCCCTCGCGAACTATGTGCCGTGACTAAATTCGGAAAAATCCATATCTTTTACCAAATGGACACATCGAGATATGTTCAGGATGAGCTCGATTCAATGATTGCCTATGCCGAGCATGCTCACGGACTACCGTTATGGTCACAGTCCAATCCTAAGCCAGTCCAATGCTTTGAAGACGATCTGCAAGCGATCTGGGAACTAACTAATGAAAATCGAGCCATGGCTGCTATCGCTACTTCTAGCGCCATCATTTTGGAACCCTATTTCCAATGGCTCGGAATACCATTCATCGATATGAATGTGGGAGTGGAGAAAATTTCTCATTATGGACATCTTGCTGACGTCACTAGTGGGGAGTGGCAGTGCTCTGAGCATCGCATGCCAGGTGCATCTACTCGCCTTTGCGCTGAGCGTATTGCTACTCAAGTCGATGAGTGGGTAAAGCGGAACACGGGATATGACGAGACCGGAATTCATATGTCAGCTCAAATTTTATTCGATATGCATGGATTGAAATTACAATAAAACAGTTTTGAGCATCTTAATTAATGTTTCTATTTGAGTAAATGATTTACAGCCAGTAATATTGACTTTGCCTGAGAGGAATATAATTAGTCGCTGACTGGCTGGACCTTCCCAGATAAGACCATTGAATAGTTCAGGTTCGAACGAGACAAAAGCTCTGGGGTATCTTGACCTAATCATTGACATTAAGGAATTCAGACAAAGCCGTCTATTTGTATTATAGTTAGCTACATAATTTGAAATATTTATATCGGAGCGAGATGATGAGCCAGTTTTTCCCATTATGAAGGACGCAGCCGCTTCACAGTGTGCCATTGATTTTCCACCAACAAGTACAACTTTTCCGTTCTTGTACATTAAAGCTGTTGCTGTTGGAACTTTCCATACTACACTTGAGAATCGGCGTCTAGTTTTTCCTTTGTATTTTTCAGTAGGGCGTGTGGAAGGATGCTTCAATAGTTCTTCGAAATCCACTTGATCACTCAGAGTGAATGTCGCAGTGACGTTTGATATTACAAAATTCATCAAATTTCTTTATTGTTGCTTCGTTGAGGTTAAGGTTTCGACTGAAGTGATTGAGAAATGCACCGTACTTTATATCTTCGCATCTAGTTCGAATGAAATAAATGCAGTACAAGCCGCAAGTAATTGCATCAGGGTGCTGCAAGGTGGCGCTGTTGTACTCCATCCCTTTGGGAGAGTTCTTAGCTATGAAAGCTTGTATTTGAGGCACCAGAGGCGGAAATCCAAAGCTATCAAAATAGTCAACAGCGCCATCTTTCGAGATGTAGACAGACACCCAGTGCTCTCCAGGCTTTGTGCTCGGGTCGGTGTTAATGATCATCCCGGCAGGTAGCTTTTTTATGGCAGGCAAGGTGTCACAGGCAAAGGTACCAATGAAGTTCGGTGTTTTTCTCAGTTGTTTGTTGATTTCACTAGTCTTCATTTTAAAATGGTGCACTGACCATGCGCGAAGCATCCAGTTCAATGATGTTATCATATTCAGCGAAGCACAGAACGTTTATGCCATATGGTACTTTCTTCGCAAATTTAGTGTGCAGTCGAATCGAGCCATATTTGATTGGGCTGACATGTGAAGAGCCACAACCACTAGTAATGTCGGGTGACAGCATGAAAGTGAAAATGGTGTTGTTCTTTCCAAATTCATCATATGTCAGCTGCAATTTTGGATTGGCACAGTTTTGATTGAGTGCCTTATACAACGCTAGATATTCACGACTGTAGGTCTTCTTTTCAAAGTTTGGCTGAAAGGGAATAAGTGGGTGCTGCACACCATCAATGTAAAGAGCCATAAAGTTGACATCCAGGTTTTCAAAGTCGTATGGGTACACAGTCTTGGCCCCATTATATGCGGTATTCTTCACAAAGGTGACAAATAGACGGCGAGGCAACTGGCCAGTTATTAAATTGTCCACCATATAATCGAGTGTTCCAGCATTCAAGGAATTGGCATGTATCTCCATTCTTGAAATGGGGTATTTGGCTGGCGCCATCCTCAGTGCCTTGTTCTGTGCATCCAGTAGTAAGTTGCTGGTTTCTTGAATCGACACCATGAGAGAGCAAGCTTCAATCTCCACAGCGGCTTTAATATTATCATTCGTGAACGTTAGGAAAAAATCAGGCTCGTTGGCGATCAATTTGAGTGACAGAGGTGTCCCACCCAATATGAGACGGTTCTGTAGAGCCAAGTCTAGATGTAGCACTCCAGTGAGGTGGATAAGTTTGCCTCGCTCTCCGTCTTCGGTTCCAGTCAGGAATGCTTTTTCTTCGGCTCTGTTCATCAGCCACCCTGACGGCTTTAGGAATGTTTTCTTCGCGGTGGCACCGTAACCAAGTAAGGCTTCAAAATATGCCTTATAGGCATAATTCTGAGGCGATCGTGACAATGACTTGTTCATGACGCTCAGTTCGACCGATTTGAATAAACTGTGCATGAAATGCTGCGCTGGACGGCACTTCTCTCCATACTCCCCCAGAGCTACGGGAACTTGATCTTCTTTCAATGAGATCCGGAGACTCAAGCTCAAATAGGTTTCGGATAAATCGACATATTCATTCAATCCAGTCCTGATATCAAACTCGATTGGTGCTGCCAACTGAACTTGATTAATTGGTCGAAACTCTTTCTCTGTGGTCGCAGTAATTGACACTTGAGTTGGAGGGACAGCGAAGAGATTGAGTTGATCCAAAGTAGCAATGGAACTTAAATCGTGAATGGCACTCATGATTAAAATAGGAAATTTGCGGATTTTCGGGTGACTTTTTTCTTGCGAATTATTTTTGTCTTCTTAGCCTGTACGCAACGACTTCTTATAGACTTGGTACGTCGGCGCCTCTTGCCATGACCTTGCATGCTCCGGACTTTAACGAGTGCATCTTCAGTGATGGAAGCAGCACGTTTCTTTGCAGCACTTTTAACTGCGCCTTTGAAAGTGGGCTCTGTGCCACGACCGATACCGCTCACAATGTCACTACCCATTCTCAATGCTTGTTCGCCGAGATACGGTAGTACTTTCTTAATGAGTGGAAGAATAGTGGCGCCAAAACTGCTGAGAAGGCCGTGACCCTTTTGAAAGCGCTCACCGCGAAATACAGTGATGCCGCTTCCGGCTTGGTCCATATAGAATTCATCCATAATTTTTTCGTTTAAAATGTAGAGTTACGTAAACACGACCTTGAGTAAATTGAATAACTTCACCGCTATCGTCTCTCAATTCGATAGATATGTCTTTTATCGTGTGATGTCGTAGAGGTAAATACTGCGGTTGATGGTATGTGATCACTACTTGTTCACCTGTCTTTGCTTTTGAGGGCACGTCGGCTATTCGCAGTAACTGGAGATATGTGTTACCCACCATAGAAAAGTCAACTATATTACTGTATACAAATAATGAACGCACGCCAGCTGTCATATCAGGATGAGTGTTATGAACATGCATGTTTTCCAGCTTTGAAGAAATTCCTAATATCTCTCTAAGATGGCGTGATAAACCAAAGAATAAAGGTCTGTCTACGTAAATGCCAACGTTCTCGGTGACCTGATTATGCTCCTCATTGAAATTCAATCGGGGTGCTCTGAATGGTGGTGGCTCATTAACTACAACATCAGAGCCTTTGGTTTTTCTCATGTAGCTATCTTCTTTGTATCCCATCGAAGCTGGTGTCATTGCGCCGGCCATGTGATTGATCATTCCAGTTATATGCTCTGGACTTTTGTAGTGGTTTGGTTGCAGTCTGATTACTTCGGTGACGCTGACTTGTCCAGCATATTCATTAACCATAAACACCACTTCTTCCTCCCGGAGCGTGTTCCAGGCGTAAGTGTATGATATCTCACTCAGCCCGACTTCAAACGTATCGTCAAGATGAAGTGTGTGAGCCAATTCGGTGACATAGTTGGCCATGGTATTTACACGGTCTTTATTAAGCACATTGCTCGGCAGATATACATAAAAGGACTCCATTATATTTGTTGAATAAACATATAAATCTCACTTGTTTTTAAGGAATATGGACCCGGAACATTTCAAAATGTCGGCACCTTTCACTGCCATGGTGGCCGGACAAACTGGAAGCGGAAAAACAGTATTTGTCAGACGATTTTTAAAACATTATAAGCTGCTCACCACTATAACGAGCCCAGTTTTAAATGTTATCTGGTGCTATGGTCAATGGCAAAGTGGTTACCGCGAAGAGATACCTGGTGTCAAGGTACACTACATTGATGGCCTTTGCAGTGACGAAGATGTGAAATCAATCCGACCAGATATTATTGTCGTGGACGACCTGATGCAAGAATTAGCCGGCGACCCACGACTGTCAAAGTTATTCACGAAAGGGTCACACCACAACAATTACAGTGTCATCTTCATTGTTCAGAATATGTTCTACCAAGCTAAAGAAATGCGAACAATAAGTTTGAACTGCCATATGATAGTTGCCATGAAAAATGTACGTGATAGATCGCAAATCATTCATTTGGCAAAACAGCTGTATCCCAGCAATTCAAAATATCTGAGAGAAGCCTATGATGACGCGACAAGCCAACCATTTTCGTATTTGCTAATTGACTGCCAGCCTCGGACACCTGACAACTTTCGTCTCAGAGCACGTATATTCCCTGAAGAGTCCTCAAAAGGAACAATCAACGCTGTAGTGTACCTACCAAAATGAGTACCTGTGTTCAGAAACAGTGGCATCGCCTCGAGATCATTGCGAATTTGAAAAGTGCTAAGCAGCGACAAATTTTGTTGAAACAATTCAGTTCAGATCCGGAATTCTTGAGCGCGCTCCGTGTTATTGCTAAAAATACCGTGAACCGGAAAATACCTATTGATAACAAAACTATTCAACGCCTGAAAAAGCATAAGAAGACCATACTTGCTTTGACTAAACATCAATCAAAAGCTAAAAAACGAAAATTAGCTGAACAATCAGGAGGTTGGATAGCTAGCCTTGTTCCAATAGTAGCGACAGTTTTAGCTGAAATATATAAATCGACGAGAAAATGAGTAGTGTACGCAAGGTAAATTTTCAGCCTTACGAAGAAGAGGCTCCAATGGAGCACACACACGTTGAGCCTAAGAAAAAGGGAAATTTCATCATGCTTCGTGCAGTTGAGAGGCAAAGGAAGCTGCTCAAGATCATTATGCGGTTAGCAGCCATCAATGGATACAATGACACTGAGAATATCAAACTCAGTGACGGCAGTTACATGTCAGACAGCGATATTGTGTCTTTATTGATGCACGTGCTGAGTCCTGGCAAATTGGTCAATGGGCTCAAAGAGTTTGTTGACTTGTTACATACAGCTGGCGTAACACCTGATTTGATTGTGAATGAGAATGTGAAAGCTATGCTTCAGAAGTTGCACCGTGTCCAGCCGGTGCGTCGTGAGGCTCAACCCATAGTGACTCAGCAGATCGAAACGCCTATGGAAGATGTACAGTCAAGAGCACCCAAACGGCGACACGAAGAAGTGATTGAAGAGCGTACTGAGCCGCCCATAAAAAGACCCGCTCTGAAAGCTAAATTCAGACGAACTGGACCTGATACATTTAGTTACGAAGCGCCTATGAATGCAGCGAAATCAATCGACTGGGACGACGACGACAGTGATTTAGATGAATGAATTGAGTGATCGACAGCTTGATATCCTCAAAGACCTATACTATGACCCGAACCAGCCTGGGTCATTCTCTGGAGAGCAGAGGTTTTTTGAAACCGTTAGAAGGCACTCGCCTGATATAAAATTTAATCAAGTGAAAGACTGGCTCACTGGTCAGTACGTACACTCTGTACACAAGCCTGTACGGAAGCGGTTTAAGAGGAATAAATTCATTGTGACTGGTATCGACGACCAGTGGCAATGTGACTTGGTCGACGTGAGACATTTGGGGACATCAAATTCAAATTATAAGTTCTTGTTAATGGTGATCGACGTCTTCTCAAAGAGACTCAAAGTATATCCATTGAAGAATAAATCAGCTACTGAGGTGGTAGGAGCATTGAAACAGGCGATCGAACCGGACGGAGGCCCGAAGACAATTTTCACGGATCAAGGGAAAGAGTTTGATAATGCCCAAGTCCGGAACTATCTTCAGGCTTGGCATATCGAATTCCGAATGTCAAATAACAAAGAGATCAAGGCGGCTATAGTAGAAAGGGTCAACCGTACTATAAAGAATAAGTTGTTCAAAATAATGTCGCTACGAGGAACAAAGAAGTATATCGATGTATTGCAGGCTGTTGTTGATTCATACAACAATAGTAAGCACAGATCGATTGGTATGGCACCTAATGAAGTGACGAAGTCCAACTCGCATATAGTGTTCAAGAACCTATATGGTACCGACTGTATACTGAACCTAAGACGCCAATCGAATCGTGTTTTCGATACGCCATCTGATGCTCGAATCAAGTTAAATACTACTTCATTCGATCGTGGCTTCACTAAGAGTTGGACAGATGAACTATATAGTGTCAGTAAAGTCAACAACACTGAAAGGCCTCAGCTGCACTTGGCCAGTACTTCAGGCGAATACATGAAGAAACGATTTTACCCAGAAGAAGTCAATTTGATTACAAAGAAATATGACGAGATTGAAAAGGTCTTAAAACAACGAGACGGCATGAAATTAGTGAAATGGAAAAACAAGCCCAAATCTCAAAACTCATGGATTCCCGATTGAACAACCGAGAGAACATCCCATTCATCTCTCAAACAGTACTCGCATTCCTTGTTGTCGTGATAAGTCTCCTCAACTTAACAATGGGGTGGGGGAATCACGAACTGTTCACTGTGCTTTTGACCAGCACTCTAGGAATCATAATGCCACACCCGAAGCTTAAAAAGAACAAAGAGCAATCAGATAGTACTCTTTCAACTCCGCAACGACGTGCCTCAATATGAACTGGAAAATTATACCGTTTGCCATCATTATGGTCACTGTGTGCTTGATCATTACACTGAGACCAAAGCCTGAAAAAACTGAAGTGATCAAAACAACTGTGACTCGACCACAACCGACCCCACATCGCTACACCTATAAACCGAGATCTCATGACGCAATCAGTCTACTTTTGGCTAGACTGAAGAATGATGGAGCTATCGATGATGGGAGCTTACGGACTATTCTAATGAATAAGACCACTAATTAAAATTTCATGTTTATTGAGTAAATGTAAAAAATATAAAAAAATAAATGCCAGTTTTAATTCAACAACGTGTATTGTTAATGTAAAGGGCCATATATCCGCCCATGTTATTCTCGTCGCCGAGCCATTCTTGCACTGTTGACTCGGAGTAGCCATGCTGGTAGCCTAAAGGCACGGACCAACCAAGTACAGGCTTGTATGAGCGCTTGTTCATGTTTGAGCTAATTGTTTTGTCAAACCACACAGTGTTGAGTACATGTGTATTGCAATTAGCTCTGATGCCAGCTTGCCTAAATGTGACCGCCTGGTGCTGTCTTGTGGCTCTTGCCTTCTTTGCAATGTCCAAGACAGTGCCAAAGTCGTTGAAGATGTTCAAGTCCGATGAGTAAAGGGTTATGCCTTTGCATTTCACAACAGTTTTCTTGTCGGGCTTGTCAGTGAAACCAATTTCATATGCGTAGTTCTTAGGGCCCAGAAATGCGGCACGCTTACATATAGCGGTAGGTCCGTAGTCACCTTTGATCTCATCAGTTAGCTCACCAAGGTAGTCCCCAGTGTGAACCGGGCTTTCTTGTCCTTGAGGGTCGCTCTTGCGCGATATGAATATGATTGAGTCCGTGTCATAGTAGAGGGTGCGGGGACGACCAATATCGGGCAACTCCTTCTCCACCTTTTGAATTAACTTATGCAATTTCATCCGTGCATAGGCTGTGACGAAGGCTGCAGTAGCAATACTAGTGTTACCGGGACTGCAATCTTCGTCATTTGTCTTTTTGTAATTAAGAATGAAGCAATCGAGGCCAGTGTCGTGTTCACCGACTATTTCCAAGTGTCCGCTCTCCACCTGGTCGTATATTTTCTTAAAGTCGGCATAGGTATAGATGACCTTTGTCTTTGGAAGATTTGCTCTTTGTGCAAATTTGCCGTAGAAGCTGTTTAGCATCAATTTGGCAATTTGTCTCATCGCTTTGTTCACTTTGATGTTTTCCCGCTCAAGCTGTATGCCTTCGTTCAACAAATAGTCGGCAATATACTTGTCTTCAGCGGCACGAGCCAGCGCCGCCGCTTCCGCAGCCTTAACCTTCACAGCGGGTGGCCAGCCAGGACCACCCACGATCTCTTGCCTTGTCAGCAGGGTGCCGGTCGTTCTATAGAGTTTCTGAATGAACGCCTCTTCCGCATTATAGGTCGTCTTTTGCGCTTGCTCCTGCTCTTTTTTCACCCATGCCGGCCAGCCCGAAGACTCTTGCTTAATCTTGAGCCATAAATCTATATAGGCCTTGAACATATTTCCGTCTTGTTCGGGGTAATGGAGCACTTGATGAATTTTTTTCAATTTGTAGCCATTGTCAAGCGCTAAGTAGAGTTCTTCCGTCACCCATGTTCCGGTTAAAGCACGCTCTTCGTCAGTATGCCGGCAGTCCGTTTGATTTTTAGTGTCAGCACAAAGAGCGCACAAAGGGAACAATAGAGTGCCGTCACCACGCACTGGCAGTGTGGCGAACCAGGCTTGCTGAGGTGGTAGAACGGTACAGGAAACGAAGCCAAAGTACTCTCGATTGTCAACAGCGGCCATGATTCTATCCTCATCTTTAACGTCACCCAGTATTACTTCTGGGTGACCTCGAGGGTAGGCGTTGTTCTTCAAGACGTCCGGGTAAAGACTGGTGAAGTCCATGTACTTGAGCTCTTCTTCACTTGTGCATTCGTGCAGCATGGCCACGTTGCAGGTGCGTCCACCAAAGAAAGCCGCTCTTATGTCGCATTCGAGGTGACCTTTGCGCACTTCAAAGTACTTTGCTCTTCTTTGTCTTATATGTTTTTTGATTTTCCTCTCATTCCAGTCGGGGAAGTCCTTGTCAGAGTCGGGCTTCATGTACTGATTAAACTCGCACTCTTTCACTTGAATGACTTTAAAGCCGCGACGGAAGTAGTAGTCTAATTTGTCTTGCTTTTGTTTGCGCAACTCACCACCAATTAGTTTACGACCATTCATTGTACGTTCTGAGTGCTCCTCAGGGTAAATACACTCACACCCATGCCATAAACAGCCCCAGAACTCGTAAACTGTCTGCGATATAGGGTCAAAACCGTCGGCAAAGTACTTTCCAAAGCACTTCTCACGCTGAATCTTTCGGTCGCCGCTCAGTAGATTGTTCAATCGGAATTCTTCGCCATCCAGCCAAGCATCAGCTGTAATTGATGACTTGCGGCCTGAGTAGCCTGCGATAGGTGTTATGCCTATAGCATTCTTTTCGAGCATGCCAGCACGGAAAGTCTCTTGAGCTACACCAGCTAGAGTGAAACAGCGTGTAGTTGGGTCAATGCCAGTGATGCTCTTGTTCACGTGACGGTACTCCATTACGGCAATTAAAAGAACTTCTACGTCATTGCGGCAATATTTGATTATTTCGTTCATAAACACCCACGGTGCTGGGTCCTCTTTGCGGACATTGTACCAGTCATAAAAGCTCTTCAAGTCGTCAGCTTGCATTGTTTCAACGCCGAACATTTGAGGTGGGGGCAGCTCTGAGTCGTAGAGACACCAATTTCTTCCGTCATTGAGCAAATGTGGGAAATGGCCTTTCACTACGCGGTCACTAAAGTTATAGGCTGCAGGCAATTTGGACAATTTTTGCTGGAAAAGCAGACACGAGTCGAGGAATCTCAAGTTGCCCACAGTCATTTTAGTTATTTTGGAGCCGGCCATGATCATTTCATGATTCACCAATTTACGTTTCAGCAGTTCACGCAGCACAAAGCGGTTGTCGTAATTCTTTGCGTTGTGAGCATAAATGTCAACTACACACTCTTTTCCTGCTCTTTGTGAGACGTTATCGATCAAATAGTCGCAAAATTCTTCAATACAATCTTCGCCACCATAGACGCGCTCCAATTGACCGCAATCAGTACATGGCATAGCACGCTTCTCTTCATAGTTCCAGCACTTGTCGCATACGGTGTGGCATATGAGTAAATTGGCAACATGCTCATAGAGGATGTCGGACTTTTTAACTTGCGCTGCCTCTATGTCATATGCAACCATAATTCTCGGCTTTGCGTCTTGTTCTTTCAATTTGTCCATTTCGAGAGGCAAGATGAAATGATAATGAGTGGAGTCGTACTCCATTTTGCATTGACCACAGTATTTGTAGTCACAGCGGTGCTCGTAGTTCTTGACAGGCCTATATCTCGTCTCACATTGTTCGCAGTAGCTCATCTTGTGACAGATTTTCTCTTGATGGCGTTCTAGGCATGCAACATTTCTGCACGACTCTTTACATACGTCACATTCAATGTGTTCACTTTTCTCGCATCCTGTTTTGCGACAGGCCTTGCAGACCGCTGAGCAGACATGACGATTAACCGTCGAATTTCCTGTGTAGCAAGTCAGACACAGGTCCTTCACTCCAAAGTATCCTTTCAGATTTGTGATTAAGTTATAGTGACCACTGGTTCCCGTTGGGATATATTCCAAATACAGGTGCTTTTTAGAGTCACTTAAGCCTTCAAACACTGGTTCCATATTTCGGTAACAAGGGAATTGGTCAGGCCTTTGGAAGACGAAAATCTTATAGTCTTGAACAACGGCTTGCTGGATGTCTTTCAGAATTTCTTCATTCATATTACGTTGGTAGTCAGGTGATATATTGTAGGATGCAAATATTCGATTCGCGAGCTGCATTTTACGAAGCTTGCTCTTTTGGAGCTTTTTCCATTCAGCTGTGAAATCGCGTTTTGATAGTTGATTATTGTCATGGAAACATCCCATGGCCAAAGCCAAATATCCGCAAGAAGTTGTTGTATCGGTGATGGTTACCAAACTTGTTGATTTACTGAACCGTTCATCAACACTACGAACTTGATGAGCACCGAATTCTGTATCATTTCCTCCGCTGATGGGCGAAATAATGCCAACAGTAAGTGTTAGCTGGCCGTCTGCTAAGAAAGTTTGATTGCTCTGCATTAGCGTGTCAATTGTGTTGGTCAATTCTTTATAGTCAATGTCTCGTTTTTTCTTATGCTGCATATAGAAGTCACCGCGGTCGAGCTGTTGATGGCTGACACGCACTGAGATGAGGTCGTCGTCACTGCAGTCTGCGATGAGAGGCTCCAGCATAGCGCGATATGCTTTGTTGATGTCGTATTCAACACGTCGAAGGTCGATGTCTGCCCTCACGTTGTGTTTTAACAGATATTCCTTTGAACGTACCTTACGACGTATCCTTGCCTGCTGATATGATGGGAATTCTCGCACCAGATTGATGCTGAATAAAGGAAACTCGCCTGCTTGACGCTTGCTCAAGTCTAACGGCTCGTCTTCCCAATCACGAGAACGGCGGACACCTCGAGATGCACTCAAGTCTAAAGGCACTTCACTGTATTCCATTTGATTTTGGACACTCAAGTCCAACGGTTGGTCGTTGTCAGTCATTTTGATGTTCACTGTACGAATGCTATCGTTCAACTGAGCCTATATAGGTAGCGCAGCTCCCACTGTAGCTTTTGGGAGCATGCGCTCGCTCGCTGTATTCTTATGAAATTGCACTGCCTACCTGTGACCTTGAACTGGCGCTTGCTTGCCAACGGTCTCTAAGCCCCGCCCACTTGACCGTTGGAAGAACTACTAATTAACGACATGTTTTAATTATGTTTAATTAACAGAGAAGTATTTAAATTCAAATTGCTTCCTCATTAGCACTTAAAATTCCAACCGGTTGGAGTAGGAGGGGAAATGAGTGCTTCAGCATGTACACTTTCTGAGAATTTATATTCTTATGAAATTGTACAAAATAGAGTCGACTTCAGGCATTGCATTCGGCTATTGCTACCAGTTCCAGTTCAGCCTCCAGAGTGACAAGATGAATATTCTGGAAATTGACATGGAAGAGTTAGACCAGCCAACTGCCAGACTAGCCTCTGGTAACTTCGGAACAGTTTATAGAGCCCGTCGCCGCTATTGTTCCACCGACTATGCCGTGAAAATAGCCCGTCATCAACGTGGAGAAGATAGTTTAGTTCGCGAGCTCGAAATACAGAAACAAATTTGTGTTGCGCCTCACGAAGCCATATGTTTGCTCGAATTTTATGCGTGGGAGATGGTGGATGAGTCACCAGCTTTCCTATACCTCGGTTTCCCGTTACTTCAAGGCTCGATTGCAAGTTTGATAGACTTGGACGAAGTCTGCCTCACGGACACTGAAGGGTATCTCATATGGTTCCAAATTGGAAGTGCTCTCCATCATTTACACACGGTCAATTCAGTTGTGCATCTTGACGTAAAGCCGGATAATATCTTGGTACGACCTGGAGGACACGTTGTTCTAGCCGACTTTGGTATAGCAGTTCAATTGAATGGAGGCAAAATGAAAACTTCAGAAGCTACCGGCACCGCAGTTTACATGCATCCTTTCCTCTTGATTCGCGGTCTGTTTGATGAAATAGATGCAAGGATTGATTATTGGCCGTTATTCATTTCGATATATGAGATGGTCGCAGGCACCGACGCTCACAGCTATCTCTTTGGTATACGAACAGTTCCTGACCTCGATCAATTCATTTATGATGGACCTTCCCTGCTATGGAGGTGTAATCCAGCCTTTGTTGACTGGATACGCACTTATTTCCGTCATCTTGAATGGAACAGTAGCGAAGTTTTCACACAAATGAGTAGCTTTGCTTTATTACAGCCTTGCCTCGAAAAATATTCACCATTGGAGTTGGTACAAGGCAAAGTCCCCGCACTCTCTGATCGTATTTTTGCTAAATGTAAATAAAAAATAGTCATTCACACATAGTTTTATTGATTTATTATTTAAACTGTCTTTTCACAAGGGGACATTTAGGGGAGAGACGTTGATGAACAAATTTAGGTGTGTGAGCAGTATAACCACTCGGCCACGAAAATATTTGAGCGCAGTGTGAGCAACGCATGTAACTTTCAATAATATTAGTCGTCATGAGTATGAAACCTGCTTCGACCATTTCTCTTAGTTTGAAAGATCCTTTCCACTTTTTGAACGACTTAATCCGTTGAGTTTTTGATTTCGGTTTGGTGATATAGGCACCAATTGATTTGCTGTTGCGCACAAGAGTCTCAGTCAGTAGCACTGGGACTTTGATATCTCGTCTTGTGTCTGGGCGCGTCCGTGGTTCTCTTCGTACTTGTCTTTGTCTTCTGCCTGAAAAAGGGAAGTTTGACACAGAGCGGTTGCGGCGTACGTAAGACACCATGTTACTGAGACAACTACTTTTTACTGAGTGAAAAGCTGTTCTGATTGGCAATGTGGGACAAGGTCACAGTTTCCACTTCCATTCCATCAGAGTACAATTGGTCTGCGCATGCGCAAGTTTCCTAAGAATTAACTGACTTGGATAGTATACTCACACTCGTGTTTCATCAGAATACAATCGGTCTGCGCATGTGCAAGTTTCATAAGAATATACTGACCTTGACTGTGAACAATGTCATTGAAATAGTCGCTGGGGTACGCAAGGGTATACCAAGATGGCCGCTCAGAACAGCTGCGCAGGTTCACAGGGTCCTCTCAAAATGGCCGCTCAGGTACGCGGGGTCCTTTCAAAATGGCGGCGTAAACACGGGAGCAGGTGGGCGGGGCCCGCGAAAAGACGGGAGCAGGTGGGCGTGGCCAGAAAACGCCGCGTAGGTACGCAGGGGCCCATAAAAATGGCCGCGTAGGAGCGTGGGAAAAGGGGGGAAAAATCAGTGCTTTCCCCCCCGCCCAGACCGGGTCACTACTGCTCACGTGGCAGAAAGTTAGTTATTATAATGCAGCTGAAGTTGACGAATATTGCAGTGAACCATAGGACGGGGAAAATGCTGAATACTGACTCGAATTCGTCATGTCGGTCTTGGATTGATTTGATAAGACGTATTGACTTGCTGAATGTTTCCCTTGTAGTTTCAGAGAAGGAGCCAATCAGAGATATTGACATCGAGTCAAGTTTCACCATTCTTTGATGATAATACAGATAAAGAAACATGGTCACCATGACCCAAGGTTTTCGCATGATATGGGTGACAAAGAGTAAATGTAGGTAAACATATAGTTTCTCGAATTTGTTGTAATGTCCTTCTTTCCACCAGAAATAGAATTTGCCGTTTTCTTCAATACCTTTATCCCTGAGCTTCACTACTGTGAGATTTGTCCATATGACAAAGTTTACGACATATATCAGGACAAACATGAGCAGTTGGCGATTCAGTGACCGCTGTTGTTGAACGTCACACTGTTCAACTTTGAGTATTGATTTCAAAGTCTTGAGTTTAAACAGTATTATAACATTCGAAGCGATGGCAAAAACGACGGGTAGAGTGTATCTCAAGGTAACCACGAAACGTTGACCAACTGATACCATTTTTATATCAGCTACTATCACAAGCACGTAGTCAATAGTGATAAAGACTGAGAGGCCATAGGCCAAAAATTTAGCACCTGTGAACATGATATAAGACAAGCGGATATATTAGACAGCATCCATTTTGATTGAGAAAGTGACTAGACCGTTGCCAAGCTTGTAATGGAACGATCCAGACATATTTAGTTCGCATATTGACTCAACAACTAAATGACATTTCGATCTGATCATAAAACAAGAAAAGAAAGTTGAATAATTTGTGTGCTGATGAGATATTAGCGCCACATAATTTGCAAGGTGTTTAAACCGTTGATTACACCATTGCGTGAGAAACGGAGCACACAGCAGCCAAGTAGAGGGCTTGCACGATACAAGACCATCAATCATAGAACAAAAAGCACTTGCCGACAGTGGAGAAAACGACACCTGTGACCTAATGAATGCTGCTCTTACCTGTGAAAGAGCCCGTTTATAAAGTACATCACAGGGAACATTGGGAATCGCATTTAGATTAGTGTGATAGAGGAACATTTCTTTGAATTCGCTCTACGGAGACGATTAACCATATTGTAATTCTCAACTCAAGTAGCTGAGTAGGGATACAATTTTCCCATCGCTTTCATACGCGATGAACGGAAGTGAGTTTATTCGTAACATCTGTTATTAGCCTTGTTTTGCTCTTATAGAAACTAATATGAACTTCCATCAAAGGGTCACAATATGGTCAGAGCGCTATCAGAAAATGGTCCCTAATTTTAACTAAGCGCAGCCTATCAGCGCCCCCTGTGTTTGTTTATGTTAAGTATTGTGACTGCCATGTTAAGCAGCTTGTTTCAATCAACGCCAGCTAATTGAACGAATAGAACACTGAAAGTAATCAGAGCACCAACGAAGTTCAGTATCAGCGATCGGTCCAATGGAAATAGACGTAGAGCCGTGTGATCCAAATTGAGTTCAGCAAGCAATTTGCGAATTCCACTGCTCAACAAAGTGCTCTTGACGTCTTCACATACACTCTGGTGTTGCATCATACTTGAATCAATCTCAGCGATGAGGGTCTCGACGGAAGCCTTCTCACGATCGATGCGAACTATGAAGTAGAGTAGAAGCAAGCTGTCCTTCAGCTCGGCTATGGAATACGCCGTGCTGTATTTATTACTGGACAGAATATTGGTCAGCAAGATGCCGCTGACATTGATGAAGGTCACTGTAAACCATAGCAGCGGATACATGTTGAACATAGCTTCAAACTCATCATGTCGCAACTGGATTGAATTGATGGTCTGCAGAGTCTCGTCATATGTTTCCTTCGTTTCCGGGAAACGACTCACTGAACGAACCGAGCTCAAGTTCAACAAGACCATTCTTAGATGATAATATAGATAGCAAAATATGCCCAGCATGACCCACTGTTTCACAATGGCGTTGAGAACAAGGACATTATTTAGGACAATATAGATTTGCTCCAGTGTGTTATATGAGCCTGACTTCCACCATAGGAAAAGTTGGCCTCTCTCTTGAATACCTTGTTCGAACAAGAGCTGGAGTGAGAAACCCAAGACAATTATGTAGTTGATCAAGTAAACCAATGCAAACCCCAAGAGTTGTCGGTTCAAGCGTTTCTTCTCTTTGCGACTGAAGTGTTCAGGAACCGATCTGAGATGTTTGACTTTCAACAGTATTGAGCCATATGATATGAATCCAAAGATGGTGGGAATGACGTACCTGAACGTCGCCACCCAGCGTTGGTTGAACGCCGATCTAATCTCGGATGAAAGTGTAATTAGGTAACTAATAGTGGAAAATGCTACGTAACACTTGATCAGATAGTTTACATATGACTTCATGGTTCTGTTGTACTTGCGCAGGTTGGATATCTGGGCAAGCTGAAGGACTACAACTGTGATGATATGACTTGTAAGTTGTGTTTTATAAGATTGGTTTTACACAATGGTAGTCATAGTTTCTGACACTCGTTGGTTATATTATATATCAATATCTAATCATGAACTATTTGTGATCATACCAGAGAAATCAATACGGATGAAACTAGTTCAACAACAAATACAGCGAGCATCGAAAAGAGCGCATGCGCTGAAAGAGATGGAAACCCTGTTCTACACTAATTCTCTAATCGACTCCAGCTAATTGAATAAACAGGATGCTGAAGGTGATGAGGGAGCTGATGAAGCTCAAAATGACCGATCGGTCCATCGGAAATAGGCTGAACGCGGTGTGTCCCAGTTTCAGGTTTGTCAGTGACCTTTGAATTTCGTTGTTCAGCAAAATGTCCTTCACATTTTCACATTCATATTGTTGTCTAACCAGTACCAGCTTCACATTTTGAATCGCAGTTAAAACGGATCCCTTTTCACGGTCAATGCGAACGATCAGGTAAAGTAGAAGTACGATGTCCTTGAGTTCTGATATCGCGTATCCGTAATGGGCATGACTACTGGACAGAAAGTTGGTTATCATGATGGCACTGAAATTCATGAACAGTGCCGAGAACCATAGAAGGGGGAAAGCATTGAACGTCGACTCGAACTCGTTGTGTCGAGCTTGAATCAGTTTTATGACATGCAACGATCGATTGAACGATGAGCTCTTGGTTTCGTCTTGCCATCGAATGAGAGATAAGGACTCAAGGTCGCTCTTGACCATGAAGTGATGGTAATACAGGTACAGTAACATACCAATCATGACCCACGATTCCTGAGTGCCATTCCTCAGAAGGAATAGATGTACAGCACTGTATGCGTTTTCGAGCGGATTGGTATGTTCAGCATTCCACCAAAATAATAAGCTTGTTGTTTTCGTCAAGCCTCTCCCGTAAACAAGCTGAACTAAATAGGCAGTGCCGAGAGCGAAGTTTATGACATAAATCAGCCCGAGCTTGAACAGTTCACGGTTCAGCTTTTTGGGCCCCGTCGCGGATGGTTCGCGGTCAAACATCGCCTTGAGTGGTTCAAGTTTCGACAAGACTAAGCCAGTTGACACGAAACCGAAGACGATGGGCATGATGTACCGCACTGAAGCCACCCAACGTTCGATGCCTGAGAAGGCTATTTTTATCTCAGCTGATGTCAAAAGTAGATAGTCGAACAAGGTCAACACCAGTAGGACGCGTACCAGAGACGTGAGACTCAGAATCATTTTTTTAAATGTCCTAAGTCTCAGTGGACATGTGTTTGCACTGCAAGTGGTAAGAGTGGCAAACAGAAGCCGACTGAGTGATGCGCAATGTAGTAAGCAGTTGCACCGATAAGATGGCGCTACCTGTCTTACGGAACTTACGGGAATTATCGGTGAAAGCAGCGCATTGTGCTCCAGCAAGTAAATGCATGGGAGGTTGAGATGGAGACTGATTATACAATGTTTGCTTTGTTGACGGCAAGTTTCATTCGCAAAACTGGAACACCAACGTCATACTTTCTACTAAAGCAACAGTCGCTACCTATTCGAGCTAAAGCGACTAAAGATGGGCAACGTCTCGACTCAACTTTAGAGTCGAGTCCTCAGACGAGTAGTCGTTACTTTTGCTGAGTCTCCGAGCCAAGTTGCTCTTTCGAGTCTTGACCCGAGTCGTGAGTCTACCTCACGCATGCGCAGTTTAGCTAAGTCAGCACACCGTGCTCTGTAGCTGACGGTCTTTGACATAAATACACCTCGAGATTGCGCATGTGTGAAGACTTAGACTCGAGTCATCCGAGTTCTCCCGAACCGCGGCTTCGAGTCTTCCGAGTCGAGTCTATTCGACTCAAGTCTAAGCTCGACTTATAGGACTCAAATTCCCATCTCTAATAACGACAAATGAGGTGTCAATCGAAAACCTCGCATGCAGCTAATCATTTGTATTCAAGGAAAGAATTTGAAAAGATATCACTATTGCAAACAATCACAAAGTTCGATCCGCACTACCTTTGGCGAATTTGAGCTGTTGAAAATAGTATAAAACATTGATGAGATAAATTCCAAGTCCATTGAGCTTGACATTCTCATCCAATTACAGCTGAGCTGGAAGGATCAAAGTTTTCATTCTGATACCATTATCGCTGGAAGTGGTGAGAAGGAATATCATATTCCTCTTATTGTTGTCTTATTGCTAGAGTTTTAATGAATATTAAATAATTTTAAACCATGAATCACTTTTTGCAAAAATAATACTAAAATATCCTATACCTCTTCAAAAAAAAGTTACATTGTTCGCTGGTACAGCGCTACCTGAGTTTTCGATAGGCTACAGTGTACTTAATTAATAGTCGACACATTGTGCTCTGTAAGGATTATCTACTTCAACAATAGCTACTCAACATTACTTATGCTTGTCGGTTAACACAGTTGCTGAGACATCTTTCGTTAACGCTAATTAACTGCAGCCAGTTGAATGAACAGGACACCAAAGGTGATGAGAGCACCAATGAAGCTAATTATGAGTGATCGGCTCAATTGGAATAGGTGGAGCGCTGTATGATCTAAATTCAATCCAGCCAGTGACCGTTGGATTTGCATGTTCAAGAAAAAGCTCTTATTGTCGTCATATTCACCTTGTCGATGAACCAGTGCCTGTTCTACTTGCGCAATCGCACTTCTAAGGGAATCCTTTTCGCTATCTATTCGAACGATCAGGTAGAGTAGAAAGATTATATCCTTGAATTCTGTCATGGAAATCAAGACATGGGCGGCGCCCTTTGATAGAATGTCCGTCAGCATGATGCAGCTGAAACTCAGGAATATCGACGAGAACCATAGCAAAGGAAAAACTCTGAATATGGATTCAAAGTTGTCATGTCGACGCTGCACCAGTTTCATAATATGCAATGACTGCTTGAATATTGTGCTGGTGATTTTGTCATGGCAACCAATCCGAGCAATTGATTCCATGTTGAGCTTGATCATGCGCTGATGACAATGCAAATAGAACAACATGCCGACCAATGCCCATGGTTTCTGAACGGCGTTCATGAAGATGAATATATGAATGTAGCCGAATAGCTCTTCCAGGGGCTTGTAATGTCCTACTTTCCACCAGAACGTAGTGTCCACCACTACCTGAAGAGCCTCGACTTTGGCCACCAGGGACACACAAGTGTTGGCAATGAAGCTGACCACGTAAAGCAGTACCAGTTTGAACAGTTCATGGCGTAGATGCTGTTCAAAAGCACACCTTTCACGGCCGAGAGCAGAGATACTGTCGAACTTCATCAAAATTAAACCATTTGAGACCAAAGAAAATATATTGGGCATCATATATCGGAATACAGGTATCCAGAGCTCAGGAACCTTCAGAGCTAAGCGCACCTGAGCTGTGATCGCTAGTAGATAGTCAAGCATGGTGAGCAGGAAGAGCACCTGGAGCAGTCTTTTCAGAACGGAAAACATATTTAAGCTCTACAGTAGTCTTTGTATCTGTCAAATGTTCAACGGCTGCATAGCGAAAATGAAAATAAGTTGTATAGTTTCAAACTTCTTCGTAGCTGCCGTCACTAGATACTGCGGTTGTCACAATATCGTCGACAATCACTCATTGTCGTTTCTTTCGACACTTGAAAGCACGGACCATTTTTTCGACATCAACCATGGCGGTCCCTTGGATCGTGTGTGTTGACTAGTGTCGTTTCTGGCTCGCTGTCAAAGTCGATCGAAGCGAGCTGTCTTACAACTATACTATAATTCCGTGATTGTGGCCTCAAGATCAAGAGAGCATCATCCACCGACAACTGAATTTATGCTGGGAAACGGCTCCACAAAGAGGTCGGGGCTTCTTACCGGAAGATGGCGCTTTCACTGAGTAAAGTTCAACAGCTGTGTCTTTTTCGTGCTGCGACATTCATCGTCGCCGTTTTTTCTGAATACTGGTCCTTATTATACGTGTTTCACCACCGACTAAAAAGTTGCTGAGTCGGAAGTCGAACATTCCTATATATGCTTCGAATGATGAAGAGCAGGACATCAATCCTCGTCGTTTAACAGCGAAGAACAACAGCCTTTTACCGTTTCGCCGAGTTTCGTAAAACAAGTTGACCAGGTCAAGTTAACCAAGGTTCAAGTTTAATACTGGTTTCGAGCTACACTGGATAAACGAAGTGCCACGATTGAAGCATATTCTAACTTCAAGAACGATTACATTATCAATCAAAATGAATACACACATCGAAGGGACTTCTATCGGAACCCTAATCTGATATAGCCTTATCGCAATCAAGTCGAACGAGATCGACGATCTATGCCTCAGTGGTGTTTTCATTCTTGGCCTCGGTCCTGGTGGTGGTGGCGGACATTTCGGACCGGGCATCGCCCTGGTACTCGTTGTCCGGCACACAGGCCAGCGAAGGGAACTTCTTGAGCATGGCTTGCTTGTACTTGGGATGACTAATGGCATACACGATGGGGTTGTAACAGGCAGCTGCCTTTGCGAACACAGCGCCCCAAATGGTGGCCAGAGGGGTCAGCTTGTCACCGTTGGTGAAGATGCCGGCCCAGGCAATGGTCAAGTACGGTGTCCAGGCCATGAACCACAGCGAGACGGTCACCATGGCAACCTAAATGAACGCTTTGTAAAACCATTGATCAACTTGGCCCACTAACCTTGGCCAACTTCATCTCGGCGCTGGTCTTGTTCTGGTCAGCATTTGCTCGCAGTGAAGCGACGTTCATCTTCTTAGCTTGTTCCCTAAGACTTTTCTCGTGCTGAGAAACAGTTCTAACAATGAAGAAGTAGGAGTAAACAATGATGAACAAAGGAACAAAGTAGACGAAGACGCCATATGCAATAGTATAGGAAGCGAAGAACCAGTCCTTGGTCAGGTAGTCCACTGTACAGCTGGTCATGTTACCCTCAGGTACATATCTGTGAAACATTCTGACATGAGATACATGGGACATATTACAAGTTTTCGTACCTGCTCCAGCCGAAAAATGGCGCCAACGTCCATGCCAGTGAAAAGGCCCAAATGAAGAGAATCTGAAGCACGGCCTTCTTGGTGGTCAACGGCGATGCGGCCACACCTTTGACGATGACATTGTACCTGTCCCTGGTGATGAATACAAGGGACCAGATTGAAGCACAGCCCACCAGGGAGCCCCACATGCCGTAAAACTCGCACATGAAGGGACCCAAGACCCATGCCTCGGCGAAACAGTTGGCCGCCATTGTGGGCATCATAAAGGCCATCATGGCAAAGTCCGAAAAGGCCAAATTGGTGACCAGTAAGTTCTAGAGCAGAGCGAAACTGTGAAATACAATGTGATGAAAGCAACACAACTTACATTAGGTGATCTAAGACTCTTGACACTGGTCATTAAGTAGAGGACAATTCCATTTCCGAAGACACTGATGAGCCCCAGGACAACCATGGCCACTCCGAGAAGACTGTGCCACAGTGGGTTCATCGGCGGGAATCGGTACCAGTGCTCATGTACCATGTACAGCATGTCCTTGGGCACAGTGTCCACCACCGAGGCATTGGGCCGAAGTCCGGGCCACATGAAGTTGCTGCCATAGGCGCCCATGCCAGTGGGGTAGCCGTAGCCGGGATTGTATGGAGAGGCCATTTAAAAGACTTTGATGATTTTCACGTTGTACAACAAGGGTAAAATTGAACTGGCGAAGCACTCAGTTGATCGGGTCCTTGTCAACCGCTACTTTCCACTCGAAGAGAAGCTACCCGAGTCTTTGATGTCGCCGCCGACTCCTTTATATACTTTGCTCGGGATACCTTGTAAGTGAAACCATAGAACTTGCACTCTCGGTTTGCTCTACTTTGCTCTTTCGTAAGTTTCATAATTCTCGCTAAGCTACAAGGCCAGTTACTGTCGTCACTGACATTCCGTGACCTAACTACCTGCAGTTTGAGCATGAAAAGGGCGAGTCTTGCCAGCGGGACCGGAGTTTTTGTCTGCGTAGAAGAATATATGAAAGGGTGAAGGGTCTCAAAACGTTGTTCCAGATTTAGCTGGATATTTGTTTGTTATAATTTTGAGTTTCATGCTCAACAAAGGTGGCTTGTCTTGTGAGACACCAGATGGGGATACTGTTCAGAGATGCACGAGGTAGAGCTTTGAACAGTCAAGACGCGAAGAGCTTACGTGATGCAAAGCGCTACCTGGTGGCGTAATTGGGCATCTCTGAGCGCTATCCACACCTGGGTGACACATAGCAAGATTATGTATGTATATATACAATCGCCACTGATATTCCGTGAATCAAGATGGTGGAATTCCTGCCACCGTTGCCTGAGTTTTCGTTCAGAACTATACTTGAACCAGTGATGGGTTTCAAGCCAGTGTTCGGTCGAAAGTTTGTTTGCTATAATTTATAGTTTATTTCATGCTCAACAAAGGCTACTTTTGTTGTGACAGATACAGCATGATTGGAAGGCACAAAAGCAATTTCATATAACATACAGCAAATGACTAATCGAGAAATACCATCTTTCCTTCCTTCCTTCCCGCCAGTAGCTCATGCATACCTTGCTCGTATAGGTCCTCATTTGCATTTCAAGGTGTAAACATGTTTCCAAGTGCGAGGACTCTGTTTTGCTGTTACGCAGTCTTCGCCACCGTTGACTATGTCATTCAAATATCAGCTGAGATTCGACTTGCATTCATAGAAACGTGGGTGAAGACGTTGCGATATACTCTTCCTGCCATACTAGGTTTCATGTCGAACGGCTTAATCCTGTCCAAAGTGAACAAATTGCGATCACTCTTCCCCTCTGAGCAGCCAACGCGTGAACATATCTGGTTCCTGTTAGTCTATATTATCATTTACGTGATTGGCTTGGGCATATCTATTGAACATGTATATACAAATGGCATAGAGGTTTCAGGTAAGTATCTAATATGGTGGAAGGAAGGAAGCTATGGAGTATTCGACAAAGTTCATGTTGTCCTCTATCTGGTTCTCGTTTCGAACGCGCTACGAAAACCTTGGGCTGTGTTGGGTATGTTACTGTATCTCTACTATCATCAACGAATGATCAAGCTGGATGTGAAATGCGTGACTCTGATGCGCTCACGCAGGCAAGCTGTAAAGGACACATTTGACCAATCGTTGATGATGATCAGGTCTATTCAAGTTCGACACGATGAGTTCGAACAAATGTTCAACATTTTCCCTCTTCTATGGTTCACGGTGATGTTGACCAATGTCAGCGCCATCACAGTAACCAACTTTCTAGCGCAGTACCATGTGATGTATTCCTTGGTTGAGCTGAAGGACATTCCACTTCTAATCTACTTGATAGTTCGAATCGATTACGAAAAGGCTGCTGTTAGACATTTGATTGAGAAAGAAAACTTCTCTCTGGTTCGACAGCAAAGTGTTTGCACGAGCATGCGCAGTATTTGGTTGAACTTTGAAGTACGCAATTCGCTCACGAAGCTCAATCTAGATCACACAGCCTTCGGCCTATTCCAGTTAGACCGATCTCTAATACCGAGCTTCATAGGCGCTCTGATTACGTTCAGTGTTCTCTTTATTCAATTAGCTGGTGCTCATTGATTGTGGCATCGATCACTAGATGGCGCTGAGGACACTAAACTTTTCAAAATCAAGCCTGGTCACAGTTGAGATCAATTTGAGGTCCACGCTCATTATGAGCTCTAGCTCATTAACTCAATCAGTAGAGATGGGCAATGAGCTTAGCATAGAAGACGGATTGACTCTATTCGATTTGAGGGGTGTTTGTTATTTGTATCAAGCTGATATATGAATGCTACTGTTGTGACATTCAGCTTGATGGTACAAAGGGAAATGCGCGAAACTATGAGACGTGGGACCTTGACTTCAGTTGTTTAGGAATATTTCTACACATAATTGATTCTGCATACTTTTATCTATACGGTCAGTTTTTTGCTGGTGCAGTATGAGGCGAACTTAGTATCATGTACATAGCTGCAAAAATTGTGTTTTGCCTTTACGTACTTTTCGCCACCGTTGACTATCTTCTCATACTGTCAGCTGAGGTGAAATATATCTTCGCCCAACGTTGGTTCGTATCGATAAGATATAACCTTCCCCTTGTTCTTGGATTCATATCAAATTGCTTAATATTGTCAAAACTAAGAAAATTGAGATCAGTGTATCACACTGAACATACCTGCGATGTACAAAGGCAAGAACAAAGTCCTAAACTGTTCTGGTATGTATTAGTGTATGTCGTCAACTACTTGGTAAGCTTGAGTCGTACGATGGTCTGGCTAAGTGATCACACTCTAGCGGAAAAAGGAAAATATTTGCTTCACTGGAAAAAAGGAAATTATGACGTATTCGATAATATACATGTTTTCCTATATCTGGTGTTTGTGATGAACGCTCTGCGCAAACCGTGGGCTATATTGGGCATGTTGGTATACCTATATTATCACGATAAAAAGGTCAAGCGTGACTTGAATTCAATTCGCTTAATAAGCTCGTTCCGAGAGATAACAATCGAAACATTCAGAAAATCTCTACAAATAATTAAATCAATTCAGGTTGGACATGATGAATTTGAAGAGATGTTCAACATATTTCCCTTGCTATGGTTCACAGTGATGTTCATAGGTGTCAGTGCCAACATACTGACCAA
This sequence comes from Halotydeus destructor, assembly GCA_022750525.1. Classification (NCBI taxonomy): domain Eukaryota; kingdom Metazoa; phylum Arthropoda; class Arachnida; order Trombidiformes; family Penthaleidae; genus Halotydeus; species Halotydeus destructor. The sequence continues at coordinate 71,253 of JAIUWE010000047.1, forward strand.
CCAAGA
>JAIUWE010000048.1:0-44208 GCA_022750525.1 Halotydeus destructor
TCGTATTCTGCACCTGGACATTCTTTAGATGCCTGAAAGTTCAGATATTCCACCACCTGGCCACAAAACACTGGTCTCGACACTCAAGGTCGCACTCCAGACAGACCAAATATGGTCTGTCTCGTTCTCCGACGCACGCACCTGACGCTCTCTCATTGGTAGCCCGCTATGGAATGCGGGCGTGGCCTGACGCTTATATAAGGGAGCGCCGCACCTCAGTCGAGGCCTTTTACTTTTTCAGTTAGGGACCGTAGAGATCACTGCGTCAGTTTGATCAAGTTTATTTATTCAGCCAGTTCAGTACTTATTGTATACCCACCCGTGTACTTGAGTTTCTTTTTATACTCAACTACAGATTGTTTAATCGCATTTAATCACCAAGTAAACCGTATTTAATCAAGTGTTTCGACCTCTCAACCAAAAGAATTCCACCAATCAACTGCTCGAGTTCAGAGTTCGCGGCTCGAACTCGGGTTCCACCGGAGTTCAAGTTCAGAGTTGGAGTTCAGAAGCGAGAATCTAGTTTGCTAGCCAGCAAACTCACTTAGACATCGGGATTTCACACTAAACCTAGTTTGAATCCATTATTTGGGGGCCTGACCGGGATCCGCTGCTCTTCGGCGGAATTCACAAGTATCAAGATAAGTTAAAGTACCAACAAAAAAAAACAAGATTCCACTGAGGTGAGCCGTTTCTTTGAAGAAGTAAATTTTATAAAACATCGAGACAGCTAATCGTTGCCTGCGCCGCAAAGTTCATTGTGAGCGGTGACAGATCAGTTCAGAAGCACAGCCAGTGAAGGGGTGAGGGACGCTTCACCTGGGCCACTGAAGCTGCTCATAGAGTACAGAGTTCCGGAACTCTGAGTTCAAGTTCAGAAAGTTGGAGTGCGAAGTTCTTGCTCACCGCGAAGCTTCAAGAGCTCTCAACAAGTAGGAGACGCATTTGTATGTGGTCCGGCCGGCCATCAGTGCACTCCCGATACAGAGCGCTCGAGTGCGAAGAAGACGAGCTTAGGCGAATTTTTCAATAGCTCAAAGCAAGCTCATAGCATCAACAAGCGTTCAGCCCGAGCACTGCCCGGTTTTCAGTCAAGGTTGAACCCAACAAGAAAGTTTCTTTAAATTCATATCTCTGAGTTCAAGTTCGTGAACTCTGAGTCGAAAAACAAGCAAGAGTGCGGGGAAGACGAACTAAGGTGAATTCCCCAACAGCTCAAAGCAAACTGTAAAAAGAAGCAAGGTTATGTTTCTTTCGTATAGAAATCAAGAAGATTAGAGGAAGTTAAGAAGTTCCAATTGATGAACTTTGGAACTCACTATTGTTGGTCACAGGACAGAGTGAGAGATACTGCAGTTCTCACTCATCCGCACATTCCAATAGACCAGCTGAAGTTTACAGCAACTAGAGCCTTCGATACAGCTAGTGATCAGTCTAGTTCAAGCAATTTCATAACAGTTCATCATAAAGAAGTTCAAGTTCGTGAACTCTAAATTCAAACAAGCTCGAGTGCGGAGAAGACGAGCTTAGGCCAATTCCCCAACAGCTCGAAGCAGGAGCCGAATCAAATATCATAAAAAGCATTTCGCCTTGGTACTGTTCGGTTTCCAGTCAAAGTGAAATACGACATTAAGTTCAAGTTGAAAAACTTGAGTTCAAGTTCGTGAACTCAAAGGTTGGAGTTTATCGAGCGCAATTCAAAAGTCTTTGACGATTACAACGAGTTAAGTAGTTTCAGCGTTGTTGACATCACAACAGCGCTTATAATCCGTAATGTTCCGAAACATGGACCGTACTCAGATACAGAGTGCAGAGAAATCTGAATATGAAGTTCAGAGCACCATCAAGGTTTTTTCATTGCTGACAGTGTCAGCACCTAAAGTTCAAGTTTATTCTGGTTGTCCTTCAGAACGAGGACAGTTCAAAAAATGGTTGAAGACATTTGAAAATGCTGCTCAAGGACTCGGTGAGGAGACCAAATTACGCAAACTCACCCTCTTTCTCTCAGGCACAGCGGCCGATTGGTTTGAAGTTTTTGCAGCTGACACAAAGTTGAGCTATAGAGAGGTCATCAAAGAGATGACTGAATTCTTCGACCCGAATGACCTGCAACGGGCTATGAACCTAATGTTATCCCGTCAACAGCAACATGGTGAATATTCGGCCGACTATATCACATCAAAACTACTCCTTTGCAAAGAGTTCAAGCCACACATGGACTTGACTGAGAAGTTCTACCACATAATACCAGGACTCAGGCAGCCAATACGACGGGCAATGGTCGCTGCGAACCCACAAACAATCGAACATCTACTACAGCTGGTGGGACAACAGGAACTCAGTCTGAAGGAGGACGAAGACCAGAGTTCGAGTTCAAGCTCTGGAGTTCTGAGCCCAGAACTTGCCGATGAGTTCGAAGAACTCAAAGAGGCATTCAATGAACTTATGCGAGACGTCTGTCTCCAAGAGGATGACGACCGGTACTACGATTACTGACTCAGATAAGTTCAATAACATTCACGCAGCTGTGTGAATTTTCTACAGCTCTCAGTTTAATCACTTTTTATTGTTCTTTAAAGACGAATCATAAGTTCCACTCGTTCAAGTTCAAGTTCGAGTTTTTAGAATATTTTAACCACAGACGACACTTGTCGGATTTAATCCTTTATTTATCACTTATTTCAATCAAACAAGCTTTAGCTCAGTTCAGTTGCTGTCTTAGAAGCGAGTTAGTTTTCGTTCTCGTTAACCGAAGTTCAAATTAGAACTTTGGAGGTTGAACTCTATTTGCGTATAAACTCTGTCTTCAGACATACTCGACACACATTTATGACATGTACTTAGAACAGTTCGAACTTGAGACTGACAAGTTACTCCTTAATTTTAACGCGAAGTATTCGTTTAGTCTATTCATCCTTTTTATCACATTTTTCTGATTTATTTATCTGAATGAACTCACTATAATTTTTAACGACGGAGACCGTCTACCAGCGGCGGGGGGAAATGATGTGTGCATTTTTAAGTATTGCACTCACTTGCGTCATTCTGCACCTGGACATTCTTTAGATGCCTGAAAGTTCAAATACGCCACCACCTGGCCACAAAACACTGGCCGCGACACTCAAGGTCGCACTCCAGACAGCCCAAATATGGTCTGTCTCGTTCTCCGACGCACGCACCTGACGCTCTCTCATTGGTCGCCCGCTATGGAATGTGGGCGTGGGCTGACGCTTATATAAGGAAGCGCCGCACTCCAGTCGAGGCCTTTTACTTTTTAGTTAGGGACCGTAGAGATCACTGCGTCAGTTTGATCAAGTTTATTTATTCAGCCAGTTCAGTACTTATTGTATACCCACCCGTGTACTTGAGTTTCTTTTTATACTCAACTACAGATTGTTTAATCGCATTTAATCACCAAGTAAACCGTATTTAATCAAGTGTTTCGACCTCTCAACCAAAAGAATTCCACCAATCAACTGCTCGAGTTCAGAGTTCGCGGCTCGAACTCGGGTTCCACCGGAGTTCAAGTTCAGAGTTGGAGTTCAGAAGCGAGAATCTAGTTTGCTAGCCAGCAAACTCACTTAGACATCGGGATTTCACACTAAACCTAGTTTGAATCCATTACTATATCTAGTTTGCATAGTTGAACCATTTTGTTTCGAACGAGCTTTTAAGCTCATGCACGTTATCGGCTTTCCGAGGACGACTGAGAACTGCGATATGTTCTGCGATAAGTTCCGTTCTACTATTGCCCTCGTTTTGAGATAGGTATTTCGCGGCGTTGTGTGATGGTGGCTCTTGATTCGTACATCATTCTGCTGCATATCATAGGCTTGAATAGGGTTGCTTATTTTTCATTTTTTCGATATTTGTATTCTCGTCTTATTATTTGTATATGTTTGATTTATTTTTACAGTTTCATGTCGAATGTTCTAGGCTATTACCTTGTAGGTGCGATGTTGTCAGTTGGGCGCAATGACTTCAATATTTTAGGGTTTTGTCTTGTTTTATTTATTTTCGCGATAGTCATTAATATTTGAAGGCCCTTGGCGGGTTGGTCGGACGTGTTTGTAAATGTTTGTGAGGTTTGTGATTGTGTTAGGGGCTGTGCTGACGGAGTGTCTTTCAAGTTTTTAGATTTTGGTGGAGCTGGTTTATTTTATACTTGAGGTGGGTGGTGTGGAGTGGTCACTGGGAGGGGCAAGGGTTTTGGCCATAGGATTTAGGTTGAGAAGGGTACACTTTGGTGAGGGGAGGGAGGCTAATTGGTCAACCAATAGAGGTTCCGTTGCAGCAATAGTGCAAAACCAGATCTACTGTTCCAGTTCATACTCTTTGGTATCCATAGTCACCTTTGAAAATACATAATCTATAAGTAAGCTGTAGATGAATAGAAATGGCTGGACATGTGAAGCATAAAGTCAACTCTAGTGCACGTATTGAGAAGTTCTTGAAATATCTGGATAGTCACGTGCGATATACATCATTTGCTCAGAACTATGAATTACGGAATGCACCCTCTGGTTGTACTAGAAGAACGTGAGCGACAAATTGACTTGACTTTTTTGTAGTTTAATGTTGTCAAGAAATTGTCCCTACACCTGATGTAACAGAAAACTGTTGCAGAGTTTCATGTCGAACATGTACACTTAATGGAAGACTCATCAGACTAAGACAGCTATGTTGTGATTCGCTCACAACAGTTGCATGAGCACTTTTATTCTCATAAAGGTTGTAACCGAAAAGCCCTACCATGAGCAGTACGTTCAAGGGACCGTCTTCTTAGTTCATAGAAACGGCATTGGTTAAGTATGTCTCAATACTCTGTCCGTCTCGCTGCTTCCAAGCAGCCTTGACTCGAACGCTCTCGAGAGCTTGCTTCAGCGATCTCTCAGTGCCTGGAAACGTGTTCTCTTCGAAAAACGCTTCAATCTCTTGAGCCTTGGCTTCGTCAGCATAACCAGCTGTGACGCCTTGGACAAGTCGTCCAATCTGATAGTCACTACCGTATCGATTCAGCAGCTCGACCTTGTTGTCTTTAAAGAACTGCCAAGCTAGTTCCCGGCCCGCTAGTGACCCGGTGACGCCCGTTATTATACTGACTGAATCTTGGATCCTGACGTCGCTGGTCAAGGCGAAGGCCAGCACTGCGGCCACCTGGACAGGATTGTCCGTAGCACCCATGGCTCGGCCAATGCGATTCTTCTCGGCCCCACTGTCTGCCTTTTTGTACATTTCAAAAAATTGCTTGAACTCGTCGTCACTCTGGTCAGATACGGCCACTGTTTTGTAGATGGGTCCTCTCAGATCAGCGTCTATCTGAGTCCCGCCGCGGACATGTTCGGCGAACCGTTTCTTGGCTTCGGCCACCACTGGCTCATAACCATAGACGCCCAACATGCTGATGATGAGACTCCTTTTCAGACTGGTGCTGCCATCTTCGTCAGGCTTCTTGTCCCACGAAAGGTTTGCATATTGCTCTTTGAAGAGTTCAACGACGTACGGGTTAAGTTTCTTGTAGTAGTCAGTGTTTGATAACATGACGTCCATAGCTCCGATGGAGTCAGAAATAGAGTCCCATACAAAATAATTATCCTCAGTCTTGTAAGCCTTCAAAAATTCCATGAACCTTTCAGTCTTTTCCGATCCGCATCGTACCAGAGCAAACAAATCCGATTGCAATTGACAGCGATCGATTGCTTTGATGTCCTTGGTTTCAACAGCTGTTTCGAGTTTCTTCAACAAATCTTCAGAATACTGAGTGCGGTAGAAACCAATGGAATCTGTGTTAAGTTTGATCCAATCATCACGTGACTTGACTTTTATGGTCAAAGGCTTGAACCGACCACTCATTATGATGTGTTCCATAGGCGATGCTTGAGGTGTTTCATATTTGACAGGAATATCCCAGCGTACCTTTCGCTCGTCCATAGTCAGTGAATTGTTCGACGAAAATTTCTTCTGAGATAAGGTCAGATAGACGGTATCAGCTGATCGCTGGGTCTCGCTAACTGTGATCAAAGGGAACCCTTTCTGCTTCGTCCAGCCACTCATAACCCGAGCTACCGGCAGACCTGTAGATTCTTCCAAGGCTGCCCAGAGATGTTTGGTACACGTATTGCCATACTTGTGTCGCGCTAAGTAGATTCGGAGACCTTCCCTGAACTTCTCCTCGCCAGCCCAGTCTTCCAGCATACGGATGCAAGACGAACCCTTCTTGTACGAGATGGCGTCAAATATTTCCGTTATCTCGCTAGGGCTTGTTGACAGCAACTTGGACGGGATGCGAGTTACTGAGAGCGTCCAGACCTAAGGCATGATTGTATGTTTCCAAGACAAACTTGTCCCACGTGTTCCATTCTGGATGAATCTTGTGGACACAGTAGTACATCATGAAGGTCGCGAAGCCTTCGTTGAGCCACAGATCTGTCCACCATTTCATGGTCACCAGGTTTCCGAACCACTGGTGGGCCAGTTCGTGGGCCACAGTCAGAGCGACCTGTTGCTTCTGAGAAAGAGATGTCGACGCTTCGTCTACCAGTAGCGCCGTCTCGCGGTAAGTCACCAGACCCCAGTTTTCCATGGCTCCAGCTGAGAAGTCAGGAATGGCCACCATGTCCATTTTCTTCAGCGGGTACGACTCGTTGAAATAGTTCTCAAGCAAGTCCAACGACTTGAGGCCAACTTCAAGGGCATACCTACCCTGCTCAGTGGGCTTGCCGGCCGGCGTGTAGACCCGGGTCTGGATGCCGCTCATGGTCTTGCCTTCCACGTAGTCAAAATGGCCGATCACCAGGGCAAGAAGGTAGGTCGACATGACGGGCGTCGTGTCATAGGTGACAATGTCCATCGTATCGTCGTCCGGCGACGTGACCCTCCTAATCTCCGGCATATTGGACAAGGCTGTCAAGCCCTTCTTGACGTGGACAGTGATGTCAAAGGTCGCCTTCAGGTCGGGCTCATCAAAGCAGGGAATGGCCCGCCGGGCATCCGTGGGCTCAAACTGGGTGACAGCGGCGTACTTGACCGTCCCGTCGGCCAGTGTGTATTGCGACCTGTAGAAGCCCTTGAGCTTGTCGTCCAGCTTGCCGCTGAACTTCATCTCGAGCTCACACGTTCTTGCTACTATTGGTTCGTCGAACATGTACGTCGTTGTTTCCAGCTCTTCATTTCGCTTTCTGCGCGTAGATTTGATTCCTGAAAAAGAAATAATATTAGAAAACAGCCTATGGGATTGACCAATATTACGATATTTCTCACGATATCTCATCGAGATACAACGACCCTTGAAATATCTACTCACTCTTGTCTCCCACAACGGCGTAGACATCATCCGTATCTAGGTCTACTTGATGTAATTGAATTTCACTGACAGAGTCGCGATTCAGCTTGAGCTGAATTCTCTGTTCACCATGAAATTCGAATTTCTCCAAATCAGGTATGATGGTTATAGTATATTTCAGGGGCACGATACTTGACGGCAGTCGGTAGTCAGCGCCGTCAGTTTCACAGGTGTCATCGTCAGTCAGTGACTTGGTTCGCCGGTGATTGGAATTGATGTCTACTTTGGACTTGATGGCTTGACACCAGCAAGTTGACAACGTTGCCAAGAGAATAGAACAAAGAAAACTCCAACGTAGCTTCATTGTTCACTAGCTGATGGTCAAGTTTCAACTAAAGACCAGTTTTTTCTTCTCTTTGTCTTTAAAAATAGAATGTGAGGAGAGAGGAAGAGAGCGAGAGAGAGAGAGAGACGACTTTCCTCTCGCAGTGATGTACGTATACTTTCAGGTTATCGGGCGAGTACCTTGAAGGCTGCTTTTAATTTCAAATGCAGGTATATTACGAGTATGTCGGCCTCAGGGTACGGAGTGAGAGAGGGAGAGGAAGAGAGCGAGAGGCGGAAAGCGAGAGATGAAGAGCGAAAAAGAATGACCATATAATTCCGGCAATAGCTAGACGAGCACAATGTGATCACCCATATTTCCAATATAGGGCACTAGGATGGTAAATATTTGTAAATATTTATATGACACTAGACATATAATTAGTTGTTTCTAACTTTGCACTACTTTGTCTCTTTGATCAGAAAGAGCGAGAAGTAAAGAGAGGGAGAGGAGAGGGAAAGCTGTTTACATAACAGCTGTCGAATGTATAATGCGTTCGTTTTGTGTAAAATATTATGAATTCCTTTCATATACGACAAGTAGCCAGAAAATAAAGCGTCATGTTTGAGTGAAAGGATGAAGAAAAAAGTTTCATTGAAATATTCGTCACCTCGACTTGAATTCAACTTTCGTTTCTCATTTAATTGAAACTTGATTTCTTTTCAGCGCTAATCTCGAGTTGATTGACTGAATCAGAGTTTTATTCATTAACAAGAAGAAGAAAACTTGACATTCAGGTTTAGCCTGCACGACAGCAAAAAGGCAATCAACTCAGTGACATCGATGTTCGATTGTCAATCATCGATTCGATTGAGTGAACATCGAAGAAAAACACTGAGCGCTTTTTCGATTTCCTTCTTAATTTGGTTTTTAACGGTTCTCACAATTGATTGTGATTTGCATACAAAGCACTGAATCAAGCCAAGGATACTATCGATGCGTAAACTGGCGATAATATAAAAGGCGCTGTTTTATAAATAGCACTATTCGAGCTCCGCATGTTTTTTACTACAGGTAAACTACAAGTATACCCATGAGAGGTCAACGGGCGATATATTTTATGGTTGCAATTTAAAATACTAAACATTCAGGTCATTATGTATGAAAAACCATTTTCACCTTTATAAATAGAGAGGGAGAGAGGGAGAGGGAGGGAGGCCGGAAATGCATACAAGTTTATTTTTGTGTCTTCCGTTCGGAGACTTAATTGGAAACTAAAAGCTCTAAAGCGACATTTTATGACTAATTGCTGGCTTGTTCTCTCGAATCCTAATTCTAATCTAAATCGCAATCACTCTGCGTCAGATAAGAGATACATTATGCCTCTCAAAGAGGCGAACGGTATAAAAATGATGTATGATCCAAATAGTTTCCACAAAATCCGATACAATCTTTCACGACTTCTTAATTGAGATGTCAAGAGAAGAGCGCGAAAAAGAGTGTCGGAGACTCACATGTCACTAGTATTTGTAGACAGCAACAGCTGATCCCAATCAATGCCGAACTGGAAGACTTCTCTGTCCAGCCAGGTCTCGTAGTTGTGCTTGAATTCGTTCGTGAGCTCGATGTCACAGTTGATCACGCTCAGGAAACTGGTGTCCACAGACTGGAAAAAGTCATCGGCGGCCATATTGCTGGCGTCCATGGACACATTGTGACAAGTGGGCGGAGCCGAGGGATGCGTGACCCCGGGGACCGTCTTGCCATAGCGGCGATGGTGGAACCTGTTGATGTTGGCCTGAAGGGCAAACTCTTCGGCCTGAAAGTCCCAAGGCCGGGCGTCCAGGTCATTCCCGTAGGCCCAGTCGTCCGTGATGCGGTGGCGTACCTTTTGATAAATGGCCGACATGGTCTTCATGTTCGACTTGCGCCACTGCCGGCCCAGGTACTTGGCTTGCATCTTGAGCAACTTGAGCACGTAGAGCTGCAACATGGCATGGCGCAGCTTGAGGGCGCGCTTCAGAATGGGCGCCGACTTGAAGACGACCAGCATCATGATGCGCGAATGCTTCCACTTGGTCAGCTTGTTGAGTATGCGCAGCAAATTTATGCAACTGAACATACTGCGCCAGGTGTAGGGGTGAAGGTCGGGCATCTCGATGGCTTCCACCGTCAGTTCGGTCTGGTCGCCGATGACGCAAGCGGGAAAGTCGATCAGCGAGATGCTCGTCTTGGCCGACACGTACTGATTGATGTTCTGGTTGAAGAACTTGAGCACCAGTGGAATGCAATTGGCGAACATCAGCTGTTGGCTCATGTATTCGAATTGGTAGACATGGTTGATCTTGAAGTGCTTCAAGAGGAGCAACAAAATGGCCGAAATGGCTTTGATGATGATTTCCTTGTGGCGATTCACGTCAATGCCCAGTTTCATGGACTGTATGACTGACATGGGCATCTCTTCGGGCAGAATTTCGGCCATGATGTTGATGGAATCTGTTTTCGCTTTCGAAGTCGGCGCCGCTGCGAGCAGTATCTTGAGAAGGGCAATCATGTACTGAGTCAAAGAGGGCAACATGGCCTGATAGAGGGCTTCGGTGGGCGAAGCGAGAGAAGACAGCGTGTCTTCCTTTTTCGTCAGCGGATACCTCAGGAGGTCGTCTTCGTTTCTAGTTTGCACTTCCGTCAGCGACACATACATGTGCTGGCGCAAGATTTTAATTCCCTCCAGAATCGGGCCCTGGCAAGCCCGCCGTTGTAGACCGGTCACCGGGCAGCAAGTAGCCGATGAACTTGCTCCTTGTATGATCTAGAAACTGGTCCAGGTCTCTATGGCGAACTTTGGGTGCCCATGGTAGACCCTTTGACAATAGAGGAAACTCAGAGTGCTCTCCGGCCGAGGCGAGCCTGGACAGAACCGGAAACTGGCCGGCGTTCGAAGGTCGCGGCGAAGCTGGCCGGGCACCGATGTCCAACTTCTCTTCCGGTGGATTATTTTTGCGAACTTGAACATCAGCGTCATTCGAATCGTCGACTCGCTGAGCGTCAGTTTCGTCATTACCGTCATTAGAATCTCCTTCAGAATCTTCCGCAGCCACTGACGGTTGTTTAATCAGCATCTGTCTCTTGAATGGACGATTGATTTTCCTCTGATTCTGAGCTTCCATGACTTCGGCAGCACTGGCCGGAGGTGAAGCTGCCCTCATGGTCCGTGCCACTTCTACAGTGTCGTCCGGACAAGGGGCAAGTCCGGCTTCCCTTCTATACTGATCCTTGAGACTGCGAAGCTTTTCAGTTCCTCCGAGCGTTGCCAAGATGACCTTCCATAGCAACAATAGAACTTTTCTAACTGGAAGTTGAGGTGCTGACCCGTTACAGAACTTGGTGACCATTTGAAACAGAGTGATGGACAACAGTTCATTAGTGGGACCGACAGGTTGACAGAGTTCTTCCAGGAATTCTTTCCGCAGCAAGACGTCTTGCTCACTGTCAGCGTCTCTGCCTGTTCTCATAACTTCGACAAAGGTGTAAATGAGTGACAGAATCAACCTCATGTCCCTCGAGTCGCCTAAATGAGAAGGTAGCTTCTTGGGCGTTGTCGGCGACAAGGTGATGTCAATTTCGAGCAGCAACAGCTGAAGGGACAATGTGAAGAAGCCTTTCGAGTACAATATGAATGTGTTCTTCCGAGAAAGGTCCTCTTGTTCGAACATTTTAGAACATTCGCCGAACACCCCTTGCGCCAAATAGAGAACAGCTCGCAGTGACTGCATCCGTGAGGACTTGGACGTGAGTTCTAAACCATCGGCCAACAGCTCCAGAGTTCTATCTTGCTGATGGTCAGTCATCTCTGTCCACTTCAACGGGAAGCCATAGTCCAGCATCAGCTGTTCGAACGAAGTCTTGTTAATTGCAAAATCAGGCTCTTCAGTGTAAGAATACAACTCGGCCATTTCATTGCTGTGAACATCAGTGTCACAGTAGACATAATCAATGTCCACATTCTCGTTAGCGACGTTCCACATGATGATTGATGATGAGATGTTCAGTGGCAGAGCTGTCAGTTAATTAGCCCGAAATTAGATAAACAGCAACACCGAACCCATCACAGTCATCTCGCAGAGAGCAACACTGGCGACGCCGACGCCGCTAGTGTCACCTGGCGGCGAGTTTGGAAGCTCCAACTCTCGCAAATTACTCAAATTGCGCAAATTGTTTTGATTATTTTCAAATTCGAGATCAATCGCTTTTTGCAGTGATCAAAGTTCGCCCGTTTTGTAGTTCAAATTTTTCTTTTCCGTTGACCTCTATGCCAGCGGTCGCTTACCCTTGGTCTTCAGGTGTTAGTTCAGGGTGTGTCAATTAACCTGTAAATTTTCCCCCCTCAAGCAAGTCAATTAGTGAGCTTGATGTTCAGCTTGGGCGGAGATATCACTTCTCCTAATAATGCAAAAAACTAAAAGAATTGATATATTGCCATATTTAAGCGTAAAAGGGTCAGAATATATGTAGCCCGAGGGCACTCATTTTGGTCTGAGAAGGCAAATACACCTGGATGAGGATTTTAGCATATCTGTAATCAATGTTATAATACTTTGGTCGTTCAACTTTGCATTTGACGAGTAATTTGGATTCCGGGGCTGTTTTCTTCATTATATTTTGACTATTATTTTATACCTGTATTACGGAATGATAAGTACGTTTTAGTATATTCAAAAAATAAGCGGAAGCTACTTCTCAAGGAGCTTAGCGTGCCGAGGTATCTTATATTACTATTATTTTATACTTAATGAGACATATCTGAGGGAAGCGTATATATTTACATTCGAGCGAAAGCCAAAACTGACCCTGATAAGAATCTTTTTGCACTCTCTCCCTCCCTCTCTCACTCCTCTTCACGTCTCTCCCTCTTCCCCTCTCCCTCTGCTCCAGCTAATTCACTCTCGCCTTTCGGAAAAAGGGACTGATTTAGTTTTAATCAAGTCATGTTACACGTATTTTTAGTAAGTGGTATCCCTTTCCCCTTCACTTTCTAATATAGCAAATCTCTGCGCTAACCAACCAACAACATATACATAAAGTTGGTCAGCTATAAAGTTGTCCTACAGATAGCAAATGCAAAGTCACTTGCTGTTCATCACTAGTTCCGTCAACATCTAATATTAAGGGGTCGTCCTGTCAATTGCATCCGTTCACACAAGTACATACAGTATATTTGCTTCATATCATCTCAGTGTTGCTACATAGTCATGTCATCCGTCAAGACTGTCCTGTCCATCGTGGTCACCCTGACCATCCTGTCGGCGGCCATTAGTGCGCCCATCTTTTCCAAGCCGGACAACCAGGTGGAGATAATCCCATCGCTCCAGAGCTTCCTGCGCATCGCCGGATACGGAAAGCTCACTGACCCGCTCTTCGACCGGCTCAAGGCCCGCTGGGACGGAATATCGGGACTCTCCGGGTATGTAGTCTATGTCTAGCTTCTCTTTTAAGATATTTCATACGGAATATTTGGCTTTTATTCAGAGAATCGACATCCATCATGGATCGACCAGCTGTTAAGTTCATCACCGACGTCATCAAAGTTCTCGGCCTTAATTAGTGAGTTGCAATCAACGCGTCTACTTGTTTCGCATCATCATTTGAGCACAACTTCATCATCACTGTAATCTTTCATCGTGTTGCTCAATTAAAATATTAAAGTCACGCTCATTGAAACAGAAATATTTTCGGCAAAACTTTTAACAGCTGTTTTAATGGCGCGAAATCCAGGAAAACAAAGTTTCGCGCCAAAAAGTCTTTCATTCTGTATAATTGCAACTCTAGTGAAACCATGTTGACTTTAATGCAGGGATCGTTCCCTAATTATGCGATGATTTAAGGTCAGCTTCTTCGAAATCAACAAATTTGGCGCCTGATACAAAATGGCGACCGAAAAGATCACACTCCAACTAATTACCTTGCTGTTAGGGTTAATTATTTTCAGTACTGCACATTGTGTCAATATAGAGGAGAAATCAAAAGCTATTAACAGAGTAAGTAGACAAAAAGACATCCCTGGAAGACAAAAACCTAATCGTAGCTCACGCACATGTAGACGAAAAGACAGGTCGTAGTCTACGAGTACTTAGATACGACTAACGAAGTCGCTCGGAATGTCTGCCTACCAACTGCTTCCGGTGATCGCTGGGTGTCCAAAGTCTTCATCGACAGGGCCGACTATCCGGAAGACAAGACGGTTCGCTTAATCTACAGGATCCAAAACTGGGAGAAGGTGCTCGAGAGGCACGTGTCCCAGTTCATTGTCAACGATGACACCATGTTGCGGCCCAAGATCACAATTCAAAATGGCTACCCAATGGAGGCCGAGGGCAAGGAGAAGACCAAGGCGTCGCTTTTCGACGAAACGGCAATATGTTCAAAGTCGCAAAAGGTGAACCTGAGCGTCAGGAACAACTTCTACTTCGCCTATGACGACGGCCAAGATGGCCGCCCCTGGGGTCCCCTGAGCATGATGTACGGCTGCGCACCCGACGTTTGCCACCTTCCGTACCTAGATGGCGTCACCACCTGGGAATTCGACGTGGATGAACTGAATCACCGTCTTCGCCATGGCACGAAGGCAACTGTATTTGGTCAAAGGAAAGACTGGAAGAATATTACAAGTAATATGCTATTTTTATATCACAGTAAATGGGTGTCATTTCTTCATGGGCCCAATCAGGCGCCATCTTACCCACGGAACGCCATTTTGATCAATGACCTGATGAAGATGGACGACCCTAAGCTCCTTCAGAACATTGACTATGCTTTCTCAGAGACTGGCGATGACCAGACCCAGTATTTGGTCAAGGTGCGAAATATCTATAAAACTTTCGGCCTGTAATCTTATCTAATCTCTCTGTCATGAAGGGTGACAAGATAATCCAGAAAAAGTTCAGTTTTCTCTACTTTCACGAGACGGCCACTTCCGCTTTCAGCTACAAAGACCTGCAACTTCCGGCGGAAGCCAGTAAACCGGACGCCTTCTTTCTTCAGAATCAATATTCACTACCAAGACGGTCCCTGGCCAAGCGGGCCAATTATACTGTCCTCGACATACCCGGGTCTGCCCGGCTCGACCACGCAATATTCAAAAGAAACATGGACTACCAAAGGTTTCATCCAACTTCCAAGGGTCAATCCTTGACCAACGTTCCCGTCACGGCCAACTATGAGGGCGAGCCTGAGCCCATGTTGGCCGCCGACCCACACTACGACTTCTACCATCGGTTCTTTGTCTTCCAAGGCGACTACTATTGGTCTTACTGCAAAGACTTGGCTAAGTGCGAAAATAAGAAGTCATGGGCTGTAGATGCGAAAAAAGAAGTCGACTACAAGAAGCCGGTCAAGGAGATCAATGTCGACTTCCCGGCCGACATCGACCACATGTTTGAGTTTTTCGGCACTCTCTACGTGGTCAAGGGTGACTTGGTCTACAAGCTGCCCAGTAGACTACTTGAGTCGCCGGAAAACCAACAAGCCAAGTTGACGCCAATGGCTTTCCGGAAGGACTTTATGAAGTGCACAACTGGCTACGACAAGATATTCGACATCAACTCAACCGACGACGCATACCTTTCCATGCAACAGCTGGTCGGGGTGTCCGATAGGCGGGCCAGTGCGAGTCGCATGCAAATCTGTGGCTCGGGCATCGGGTGCATGGAAAAAGTGGCCGAGGCCTCAAAGGGCAAAGGCTTCTCCGTGGGCCTGTTCGTCGTGTCCATGTGGGCCGTGGGCGTCATTGGCCTCGTGACCGGTCTGGTCATTGAGCACTATTCCAACATCTTGAGCAAGTTTTCATCCGGTGGCCGAGCCCAGGCCAACAACCAGACCAAAGACCTGGAGACGGCCCTTGTGTCCTTGAACCCCTTACTGAGTGAGCCCACTAGCCCACAGGAACAAGATGGGCAATGACTTCAAGATACATCTAAGCTCAACTCCTCCATAAGCTGTTAAGAAGTATTTCTAAATATTACTAAGATACGTCCACTCATTGTGTTCTGTAAATACTTTGTCATTAAGAATCAATCGAGTGATATTCTATGCAACATGTGTCCATCCATTTTGTCCTCAAGTGGTAAGTTTGCTTTTCAGCCCCTCGACTTTTGAAATGAGAACAAATACTAAGTGTAGCAAAGTTTGCTTTCGCGTTAACTGATAACGTTATCTACACTCACTGCCATCAACTTCAACTTGTAAGCATGTAAGCTTGTATTGCGAGGTCTACTCAGAGTGAACCATGCAACAAGTCTACGTCTTTGTACTGCTCGTGGCCATTGTCCACTGCTACCCGATTCAAGATGGCGGACAACTGAAGAAAGCCCTGGCAACGTTTACTGAAGACTTGGACCAATTATTCGCTTTTGTTTACTCGGTTGTCAAGGATACTTGGTCCATGTTTGGTTTGGGTAAAACCGGAAGAACGGAAACTTGTACACGTGACAGTGACTGTCCACTAGATCAGCTGTGCGTGATGGGAGCAAACTTGGTCACGTTCTGCGCATTTCGTGGCTAGGACTGACTGACCCTTGAGCACATAAAGAACTGAACTCGTGACAATTTGACTGAAATTTGTTATTTCTTGATGACAGTTAAATTATTACAAGAAAGTCTTTGCTCTCAGGAGCCGACAACAAGGGGAACATCACTGGATGCCATCAAGAGAGCAAGGGCTTCCGGATCAAGTGTATAGGTGACGCCACCTTCGTTTGAGGGAATGTACAGCACTTGATCACCATTGGCAGCTTGTTGGCCAACGCTGGATGAATTTTCGAGAGCAATGTGCGAGACAGTTTGCGATTCGTCTTCCTGACTAACTTGGTCACCATTCTGGGTTGCGTCAGTGTCGACTATTATCTGATCAGCTGAGAGGACACCGCTGTCTCCGGAAGCATAGAGATTGATGAGAAACTCATTTGCGTCCATGCCAGCTGGGATGGTAATCTGGAATATCTCTCCGTCAGGTTGCTGAACAACGAATGTTTGCGAGTCCTCTTGCGTCTCTTGAGCCTCCGTGTCGGTGACTACTTGAACAGCTGATTGCAGTTCTTGTTGTGCGTTAGAGTTGCTTCTAGAAGCTTGTGGTCGTCTCTTTCTGACAAATGCAGTCTTGTCTTTGGTAGTTTGCATGTCCAGATTAACAGATTGCTGGGAACTGGATTGACTCTGAATGGAGTCCACAAGCTCGGCATCGGACTGGCCGTTGATGTTGATGATATACTGATTTCCGTTCAGTTCAAATGTGGCCTGCTGGACACTGTCAGCACTTTCCGAGGGTATGATCGTTGCCGTCAACGATTCTTGGGCACGTGGCCTATCTTGGGCCACAGTTGAACCAGCGAGGGCAACGTTACACTTGTGACTATACAGTTCGGGCTGAGAATTGAAGTGCTGCTTACAAGTGCAGCACATGACACGAAGTCCTTCCGGAATTTCCGTCTTCATAGGAGGTGACTTTTGAATGCGTGACCTCTTGAGATTCGTGCGTGACATCAGCGAACCGGAAGTGGGCACTTTGGGAGTGGTGATACTTATCAGAGTAGTTGCATTGTCAACCTTAGCCGGAGACCTGGTCTTTTCAGCGGCAACCGAATTCAAGATGGCTCTGGCATTCTGGTCAGCCTTGGCGTGGACATCCATATGAGAAACAAGAAGCAGCTGATTTGCAAATACTAGAGTAAAAAAGCAATTAATCAACAATTAGTGGTATGACATGCTAGACGAAATATGTACCTTTGTTGCATGTGCCACACTTCGAGTTTCGTTCTATCCGATGTTGCCTAATGTGCGAAGATAGTATGGACAGCGTCAGCTTCTTGGAACATTCTTCCCATGGACAGTCAATGACATCATCATGGCAGTCCATGTGAGCGTTGAGCTGCTCGCACTGATAGAAGCGCTTAGTGCAACTTTTACACTCATGAAGTATTCCATGTTCGACCAGATGGCCACTCAGGCGCTCCTTTGTACCATATTTAGCTGTACACACTTCACAGATGTCTTGCTTCTCAGGATGATGGGACTGAATATGTATGCGACGTGACGATGGCAAAGCAAAATGGAGGCCACAGTAGGGACAGTAGTGTTTATGAGTCTCGTTTTCCATGTGATGAATATATGAGTCGCGCAATCCAAACCACGTGTGACAAGTTTTGCACTTGAAGTTTCTCGGCTCAGGGCGCTGATTATGTTTCTCACTAGTTTGCAACTTGACGTAATGTTCGTCCGTGATGAGATGCTTCTGGTATTCGTCAATGTTGGCAAAGATGAGGTCACAGTAGTGACAAGCCTTGACTAGAGTGTCTTCGATGACCGATTTCTGGCCGTGACCGGTGGCGTCAATGTGGTCAAGATACTGTTGGCTTCCCTTGAATGACTGCTTGCAACTTGATATGCGACAGACAAACATCTTGTCCATCTTGTGCACATTGTACATGTGCATATAGTAGAGACAGTAGTTTTCTATGATAGTTTCACACTTGAAACAGTAGTGGCCGCGAAGGGTCTTGACTCCGATGTCCTGAAGTAGCTTCTCATCGGGAAGATCGGACAAGATGATGCGCTCTTCGCCATTTTCGCCCGTCGGCTTTGGCACCAGGTCCGTCTTGCCGCTGGCGTGCTTGACCATCAGGAAAGTATCATGGATGACATTCCGGTTCACCCAGCGAGCATGAACGTGATTGAAATGAAGTTCATACTTCTCGCTTGACGTAAATGTCATGTCACATAGGGAACAGGACAGACTTTCCATTTCTATTCCATTTGAAGCAGCATTCGAATTTGCGTGATTCTCTGTCTCAGACTGCTGACCATCATTACCTCGTGATGAGCCAGTCATGTTGTCACTGTTATCTCTGTCCGAATGACCGTGATGACCACAGCGCAAAGAGTGCTCGTAGAGTTGAAGAGGCTTTCCGGCCACCTGTGAGCAACTTTTACAGGAATACTCATTCGGAGCAGTCTGGACACAGTGGTTCGATATTATGTGCTTGGACATTCGTTCGGCACCTTGGATTAGGCCATTGCAGTAGGGACACTGAATGTTCTGAACAGAGCTGGACATGAGGTGTTTCGCTTTGAAATGGCTGCGCAGCCTCATGCTGTCCTGGGTGAAAAAGTGGCACGATTTACAGGTGAACGTGTACAGCTGATGACTGGCAATGTAGTGCTCATGGAGCTCTTTGAAGTTCTTGAACTGTTCAGTGCAAACACTGCAGTAGAGAAACTTGTGCATACTGATGATCACTTCCTGTTCAATGAATTCGACCGATTTTCCGTGAGCGTCAACATAATGAGGGACTAGTTCGTCGACATTCTTGAGTGTAACATCATCACAATACTGACACTCGTGGTTCAAAGGTACTTCAGAGCCACGACTTTCGGTAACCAGAGTCAAACTTGTCTTTGGTAAGCAAACGTGAACAATTTCATCAGAGAAGCGACAGGTGCTCTTTTCTATTCGCATTTCATGTTGTGACGAGTAATGATGACACAGTTCTTTTTCTGTCTTCATGATTGTCGACTGATGGCAAAGTAGACAGAGAAAGCCAGCTGTAAATGGTGACAATACCTGCTTGAACACGTATGTCCTGGAACTTGATTCGCCGATTTCATACTGCAGAGGAAGTTCAGCGTTTCAACAACAAAATGGCATCCGGAAGTCGAGACATGTCTTTTTGTGAACTGTCTAGAGTACACTCCGAAATGTCGGGCAGCTCGTCAATGTATCTGGCTGTGCCTGAACCGTACGTTCGAACATTTGGCTTATTGAATGCAGGTGTCAGCGTTACCGACTTCGGAGTAGTGATTATCGTCACCTTGGTCTTGCCAGTTGTGGTGCCGGAAGTTATCTTTGTCGTCCTATGGCCACCATCGGATGCAACATCAGCTGACAGAGCCGAGCCACCAGCTCTAGCTGGCTTCCAGACAGGCTTCTTAGTTTTGGCTTGACGACCAGGCAATTTCATTGGCTCATCTGTGGAATCGGGCTTCTTTTTCATCTTTCGTCGCTCATTATAAGTTGGCTTATATTCATCATCTTCCACGTCTTCGAGCGCTCCGTCGTCGTCAACATCATACTCTTCATCCTCATCATTTCTCGCCTTTGTACCTTTGGAACCAGCTGGCACTGGAGTGGCGTCTACCTTGTAAGTCGTACCATCGGACACGGTGATGAGCATTTTGTTACTCGACTCGTCTTTCTTGAAGTCGAGCACATATGATTCTTTGGCACCTTCGTCGGTGAAGTTCAAGTAGCGAGTAGACGAAGTACTGGGAAAGGATGTACCACCTCTTCTTCCTCTTTTCGAAGGTTGGTGAGGTGGCGGCGAGTACCTAGCGAGAGGAGTGATACGGTCTCGCCGCCGAAGAGGGGCATCACTGCCCGCCATGATGCCTCTCTTTTTCGGATCAGGTACATACTTCTCGCCATTTTTGTCTTTCGGTTTTCGTCCTCGTCTTCTAGGTTCAGCTCTTTCTGCTACAACAGTATCTTGATTATCAACTGGCTCAGTATCATTTACTTCATTCAACTCGCTAGACTCCTCTTCAGGGAGAGGACGTTTCTTTGGCGGACGCCCTGGTTTTCTTTTCACCACAACTGGTTCAGTGTCTACAGATTTTTCAGCGAAATTACAGTTGTCCAGTGAGTCATTCAACTCCTCTTGAACAACACTTTCTGATGACACCTTGGGTTCATCTTTATCATTCGCCAATTCTTCATTTGTTTTGATTTCATCTTCCAGCTCGGATGAAACTTGAGCAGGGACCAACTCAGTGATGGTTGTCATCTCTTCAACAAGACTTTTTTGCCCACTTTTCCCTTGCAGGTATTCTTTTGATTTTTGCTGATTCTACTCTGGTCTGGTATCTGGCTCTGATTTGGTTAATCTGTTCTCCAATGGCTTCGAATTCATCTACATCATCCGGGATGTGAACATAGCGAATTTTCGTTCCTTTAACAAAGAAGTATTCAAAATTAGTCGAAGTATACGATTCACTGAGCAGCTTAACAGGCTTCTTGAAGACAACTTCTACTAATTCCGCATTCATAAAACCATCAACGGTTAACAGAATTCCTTCAACTAAACAATCGTCTCTCAGTTCGATGACAGTTCGCTGTCCAACTAAAGACTGCACGAAACAAACAAGAGTTTTGACACTGACAGCTTTTTCACGTGAAGTTTGAGACATCTATACAGATAATTAACCAAAACAGTGCTAAAACTTGACAGAATCTAAATATTTGTATCTGACACAAAACCTCGCGATTTACAACAACATGGAGGCGGCCATGTTGTGCTCCAGCGCCGACTCCGCCATTGTGAGCTTAGCACTAACAAGCCTACGGTTGGCGGGACAAGGAGCTGCTCCGCCGGCGCAAAGCGGAGCGATATTTGGCCGATTCTCAAGTCAGTCATTTACGGCTATCTTCCGATCGAAGCTCACTTAATAATTATAAAAATTTGTAATTATAATTAACTGGAACACCTACCCTTCGATTCAAAGTAGCTGCAGACAAGCTTCGTGCTTGATGGAGCCTGACAGTGGCAATTAAAGGCGAATGAGATACAAAGAGGAAAAACAGAGAATATCAACTGCGGCTCTGTCTCTCAGACGCGCGTCGGTCGCGCCACCTAGTGGATTAATTCTACTACTGACAATTGTGATCATAAACTTTTAATCATTTTAATCATCACTCGCTCGTAAAAATTTGCATAACATGATTACCAGTTTCAACCCTCATCTTGGTGATTCTTGTTTACTGTCGTAATCAGTCCAGTCAGTCTCGAGTATCGATTCGCTCAGAGGTTCGGCTCCTTGAATTAGTTCTTCGTAGGATAATTTACTAAATTGTTGGCCAACATGATCACCGAGAGAGGAAATGCTGTCGTCATGAAGAGCAACCGATACACAGTGCTGGTCATCGAGTCGAGATTCTTCGAACACCCAGTTACTTAGCAGCTGGCCATCAACTGTCAATCTAGTGTCAACAGCAACAGTGTTCGGGTTTATATGTTTTGTTACGCAATCAAACGAAACGCTTTGCAAATCCACTGTAATTCCAAATCCTTCGGCTTTTACATAAGCTTCTTTCAAAGTCCACAATCTCATGAAGCGAGCCAACTGTTCCTTCTCAGAGCTCACTTCCTTGATGTATGTCCACTCAGAGGCCGAAAATTGTCTTGTCATGCGCTTGAAAAATTCAGTTATACTTTTGCCACCAGAGTATTCAATTTTCATCGTATCTACTCCAACTTTGATTGATGAATCGGAAGCAATTACTGCATAATCACCTTGATGAGAGACATTCAGGTCAAATTTGACTTGATCTCGGTTCTCAATTGCACTCCAATCAATCACGGGCTTCCCTTTGTCAGTTCGGTTGAATTTGATGGAACTGTATGGCAATTTAAGCAGCTTAGTAGCACATTTACGCAACAGTAATCTTCCAATCAGAGCGGGCTTGACGTCCTTCTTGTAAACAAAGCTAAGTACACGTGCACGTTCTTGCGGCTGAAGACATCTGAGGCAAAACAAGAACTGTTCTCTGCTTGGTGACCAGTCACGGACATTGAAAGCCCACCGAATCGAAGGAATGGTCATTTTATCGGTCATATTGTGTTTAAATACATGGCGAATGAAACAGAACTGTACAATTAGAGAAGCAATGCTCATGAAACAGCTGAGTCAAGTGTAAACAATGCGCTGCCGTGAAGCCTGCCTGCAGTCATTTCCGCTTATTTGTCAGCTATACACTGTAGACTGACAAACTTCGAAAGATGATGTGACTCGATAGTAATTTTTACAGGTTTTGTAATTTTGATCTCTTTGAGATTATTGCATTTCACAGTGCTATGAACCCTGTCCATGCGCGCATCTCAAACCTAGCCAAGTATCCTGAATAGAAGGAGTTTCGAGTCGCTTCAATTCTGGTTGAGTACAAAGAGTTTGAGACTCCGAATGACTTGTTTCAATCGCTTGCGTCAGAAAGTAGACGGAGAAAGTAAGTGAAAGGTTTCTCGAGATCCAAGGCACATAAACCATACCAGATACCAAATGTGTTGCCTAGATACATGACAAACTGACCCATTGTCATCTTGGGTATTTGTTTGATACTTGTCTCATATGTTGGTGCGTTCACTATTATACCGCGTGTGCGCTTATTCTTCCTGCTGAAGTAAGAGTTCTGTCTTGATATCATCTCTCGTGAAAAGCAGTCTGATTTTTTGCATAGCCGCCGACAGTATGACGTACTTGGGCTTTCTACAGTTAAGAAGTCAATGCCAACTCGATCTTCGATTGATTGCGACAACTTTTCTATTGGCAGCGGTCTGAAGGCACTGCATGTTGTGTTATAAATATCGAAGAATCGTTTTTCTAAGCAGCTGTAATAGCAAGACTTGCGAGTCTTGAATCCAAATTCAGAATAGTGGAGACAATCAAAAATGTATGGCGCAGAGAGAGAGGTGATGCTGAAACTTTCAAACTCATAGACGACATTAAACCCCAGAAACGTCGCCCTGAACCGTGAAGCCCCAAAATTGGCTTCAACGTCGTCGATAGATTCAACTAAAGCAAAAAAAATTGACCGCTGAGATGGAATGTCCATGTAGAAAATTGACATTGATCCAGATGCAGCAAGTTCTTCAGTACTTGGAGTTGAGAAGTTCAAACTTGCCTCCGATATGATGAGGTCCGATAAGTAAATATAAGTCTTTATCATTTGAGACGCATTCACAGAATGCTGAAACCAATATGTTGTATCCACAGCTCGGCTCCAGAAAGTTTGAAACATTTCTGCCGATTGTTCTGCATATAGAACCGCCATTTCAGCAGCTGTTGTCTTACAGCGGCTATTGTTCGGACAATGTTCTATCTCAGCCTTATGCAACAGCAATAGACTAAAATTCGGCAGAGTTGTGGTTTCTTGTGAGCATGCTTGGCTCAATGTTTCGTATCTTGCATACTTGCTCAAAGCTATGGACATATTCCCTAATAATCCTATAGCTGGAGTTACGAGGCAAATTGTTTTGAATACCTTACGGAAAGATGGTTTTCGTTTCATATGTTTGAATAATTTTCCAGCTCTACGAAGAAATGCTATCATACTCACTCCAGCCCAGAGAATTATTGTGCCGATCAGTACAAGCAAAGTATCGCTGATCGATGTGAGAGGAACATTCCGTAGCTGATAAACTTGATATTCTGGAGAGACAACCCAAACCAGACTGGTATCAGCTGAATGGTATTTGGCGCAAACTGAGTAACTTGAAGCGCTCCTCGTCGCATCCAGTCCAGCGGCAAACCGCTGTTTCACATGAATGAATATATTCTTGAGCATCGCCGGTCAAGTATGAAGTATCGCTATTATTGAATATGGGAATATTCATGGGATGCTGCCCAGGATGTACTGCTTTGAAATAGCTTAAAGCACAGGCGTTGATACAATCAGCACGTGACTTGAAGTCTTTCAGATGACCACGACCATATTCCTGGCAGGCAGTACTGTAAGGATGTGGCAATGCAAGTGTCTGGACATATGTATTCTGAAGTGTAGTAGTGAAGTGTGTCTTGATCCTGACATCACTTTGCTTGATGCTGTGAGTGTGAGCGTATGCCGTCATTTCGCACGACGACAAGATATCTCGGAACTTTAAAATGAGGTCTAAGTTCCTGTGAAGCAATTCCATAGGAGCCAACGGAACGGATGTTGTTTTTACCGGCTTGTCGAGCAGATAGCAGAATCTTCCGTCCACCGAATAAGTCACCATATTCCGTTCGTACTCTTCCAAAGCATCATCTTCGATGAGCCAAAATTCTATCGAATCTTTTTTCGGTATCGCGGTGGCATTCAGCTTCGCACTCAGTCGAGGTTTCTCTGTTTGATACCAAGGTACTTCGGAGATACTCATGTTGAAGCAGACAGAAAAAATGGTTCTCGGCACGGAAACTTGTGCCAAGCCTTGGTACGTTTCTGTTAGAATGAGATACTCCATGTGGTGTCCGAGTACGAGTAGGCACTGCAGTGTTGCGCATGTGAAACACGTCAGTAGTAGAGTCGTCTTGACGATCTTTCGCTTCGCAGCAAACGAACGCCTAACAGTGTTGGCTACACTGAGCACCGAGAAACCGAAAAATACTCCCAAGAGCCCCAAGACGTTGAGCACGATGTACTCAAGCGTCATTTTGACTTGGAAAACGGTAGATGTCACTGTATTGTCTTGCTGTATGACGAAGCTGGACGCGATATTACTACGACTAGCAGTGTGGGCCAAAGTAACAAAGCTTGTAGCTCGACATCCTGGTTTGGAACATGCTTGGGAACATGTGGGCCAACTCTCACGCTTCTGACTGCATTCGTAGATACATTCATACTTATCGTAGTGATAGCAGTTGGTATCGTAGGGAGAAGGCATTAATTCCCACCTTCGCCTCTCAAAAGCTATGTACACTATTATCTCAGTGGTGCGAGAAGTTAGAAGCGGGAATGAGCTGTAAATGAGAGTCAATCTGGATAAGTTCCATGGCGTAAAATCAGGAGTTTGCAGCCCGTAAACTTGGGAATCCACCATGGCTTCGGCTGCTACAAACGCTCTGCCTTGATGCAGATCTATTCTATAGCACATTCGATATCCGCCTAAAAAGTGTTTAACATGAGTGTTATTCACAAAGCTGAAATTGGACATTCCATGAATCATCTTGGGTAGACACATAGCCAAGTAATTGAGCGGCGGCTCTTCTTCCAATGATATAGACGTCACTGTTTCATATCTAGAGTAACCTACCAGCGACGTCAAGATGTAGTATGACGCTGCTACAAATGAACAAGTCCAAACTACCAGAGATATCTTGTTCATGTTTTCTCAAACTGTGACACAAAGCTGAATGCACTAGCTTCATGTGTCATGGACAACTTAGTGTTTGGTGTCACCTTGCTTTGTTTCCATAGCGACATGAACAGATATGCAACTGTACATCATGAATAAATCTAACCACCTTTTCCATGCATCAGCCCCATATGATGTTGCACCATGTAGTTTGTTTTCGTGTCACGTACCTGTACTGTAGATGTCAAACTTAACATACAAAAAAGCCAAAACAGCGCTTAATTCCTCATAGGCAGACCTAGCTCCCGATTCTGAGTCCTGGGAGTAAGATGAACAGAGGTGGCTCCGGATACCATTCCTGCCGATGGCTTTAAACGAAACCATGGAGAAAACAGGTGACACTGGAAGCCGCTGCCGTCATCGGGAAATATCTGGCCGAGCTGGCTGCAGCCAGGAATCTCAGGCCGGGCACGTGGCTAGTCATCGAGGACTAGATACCGGCAAAGATATGAGCAATATTGGACCAACCTGTTTTTCGTGTTCAAATTGAATACCTAAACTTTGATTCAAAGTAGCTGCAGACAAGAATGTCAATCAAAGATGGATAAATGACGAAACACCAAGAATATCTACTACGGCTCTGATTCTCCAGCACTGGTTATCAGCAACACCTAGCGGATTAATTATAAAACGAACGGCTCTGCTTCTAATTTTCCGATCTTCATCTCTCTTCGAAGAGCCGGCGAATAGCTATACACTCTGAATCAGATCGACTCGAATCAAGAGCGTGCGTCCGAAAGTAAACCGAATAAGTAAGTGAAAGGTCTTACAAGGTCTAATGCACACAGGCCGTACCAGATACCAAATGTGTTTCCCAAATACATAACAAATTCACCAACAGTCATCTTGGGTACTTGTTTGATACTTGTCTCATACGTCGGTGCGCTCACTGCTATAGTTGTACCATTGTCTGCGCTGCTGATCGAGGTTTGTCTACCTATCATCTCTCTTGAAAAGCAATCTGACTTCTTGCATAGCTGCTGACAGTATGACGCAGCTGACTTTTCCTCATACAGAAATCTAAGTTGATCGCGATCATCGATTGGTTGCGATAGCTCTGCTATCGGCAGTGGTCTGAATGCACTGCTTGTCATGTGATGAATATCAAAGAATCTCGTTTCTAAGCAGCTGTAATAGCACGACTTTTGTGTTCGGAATCCGAATTCCAAATAGTTGATGCAGTCGAAAACATATGGAGCTGATAAGGAAGTGGTACTGAAACTTTCATATTCGTAGATGACTCCAAAGCCGGGAAGTGTCGATTTGCATTTTGAAACAATGAAATCCTCTTCTATTTCGTCAATGGACTCAACTAGAGTGAACAAAATCGGTTTCAGAGACAGAATGTCTACCTTGAGAATCAACAGAGATCCAGATGCAGCGAGTATTTCGGCAGTCGGGGCTGAAAAGTTTAAACTTGCCTCCGATACGATATTTCTGGATCCGTAAATGTACGTCTTGATCATTCGAGACGCATTTATAGTTTGCTGAAACCAAGACGCTGTTTTTACGTCTCGGCTCCAAAATGTTTCGAAAAAGTCTTGCGATTGTTTGAAATACTGGATCGCTAAGTCAGCCACCTCTGTTGACGTACAGCGGCCATTGTTTGGACAATGTTCTCTACCAGCCTTGTGTATCAGCAAGAGACTGAATTTTGGTACAGTGCGGGCTTGCTGTGAGCTTGTTTGGCTCAGTGTTTCGTATCTCGAATACTTGATCGAAGCCGAATATAAATGCCATAGTAATCCTATAGCTGGAATCACAAGGCGGATTTTTTTAAACACCTTACGACGTAGTGGTTTCCGTTTGACGATTTTGACTGATTTTTCGGCCCTATAAAGGAATGCCAACATGCTGACTCCAGTCCAGAGGCCTATCGTACTGATCAGCACCAGCAAAGTATCGCTGATCAAGGTGAGAGGAACGTCCTGCAGCTGATACACTTGGTATCCCGGAGAGACAACCCAAGCTTGATTGCTTCCTTCGTATGCAAGTAAAAGTTGACGCAAAGTGTACAACTTGAATCGCTTCTCTTCGCAACTAGTCCAGCGACAGACCGTCGTTTCGCAGGAATGAATATATTCTTGAGCATCTCCGGTCACATATGAAGGGTCGCTACCATTGAATATAGGAATATTTACGGGATGTTGCCCTTGATGATGTGCTTCGAAATATCGGAGAGCACAGGCGTTGATGCAGTCAGCTCGAGACTTGAAGTCTTTCAGATGACCATGACCATATTCCTGGCAGGCAGTAGTGTAAGGATATGGCAATGTCACAGCCTGGACATATGTATTCTGAAGCGTGGTTATAAAATTTGTCTTGATTCTTAGATCACTTTGCTGGATGCTGTGAGCGTCAAAATGTGCCATAACTTCACACGACGAAATATGGCCTCGCAGCATTAGACTAAGTGCCACATTAATGTTGAGCTGTCTCTTACCAAGCGATTGAACTGACGCTACATTTTTTGGCGAATCCAGCAAATAACAGAACCTTCCGCCCACTGAGTACGTTGACATACTTCTTTCATACTCTCTCACAGTTTCATCTGTAAGAAGCCAAAATTCTGGCAAGTTTGTCTTCGCCATTGCCATCGCGCTCAGCTGGTCAGCTAGTTGAGGTTTCACTGTTTGAGACCAAGGTTTGTTGGGGATACTCATGTCGAAGCAAACGGAAAACAGGCTCTTCGGCACGGACACGTGGCCCAAGCCCTGGAGCGTCTCTGTCAAGACAAGGTATTCCATGTGATTTCCAATGACGAATAGGCACTGAGCTGTAGCGCCAGTGAAACATATCAGTAGTAGTGTTGTCTTGACGTTCTTTCGCTTCACGGCGCAGCAACGTCCCGCAGCTTTGGCTACTCTGAGCACTGACAAGCCAAAGAAGACTCCCAAGAGTCCCAACACGTTGAGCACGATGTACTCAAGTGTAGTTTTGACTGTGAAAACGGTAGATGTCGCTATATTGCTTTGCTGTATAACAAACTTGGACAAATTACTACCACTAGTAGCCGTGTGCGACAAAGTAACGAGGTGTGTGGCTCGACATCCTGGCATAGCACAGGCTTGGGAACAATTTGACCAATTGAGAAGCTTCTGACTGCAGTCGTAGATACATTTATACTTATCGTAGTTGTAACACTTCGTATCATATGGAGCGGGCATTAATTCAGACCTTTGCCTCTCAAATGCTATGTACAACTCTATACCAGTCGTGCCACGAGTTATAGTAGGGATTGAGCCATAAATTAAAGTTAGTGTGGACAAGTTCCAAGGCATGAAACCGTGATGTTGCAGCGCATAAACTCTCACATTGTACACGAACTCAGGTGGAAGGCTCTGTCATAGCGAAGGTCTATCTCATAGCACATTCGATAACTCCCTAGGAAGCTTCTTACATGACTGTAATTAGCAGAGCGAGAGTCTGACATTCCATCAATTATCTCGGGTAGACACACGGCCAAATAATTGAGCGGCAGATCCTCTTCCAAGCATATGGAGGTCACTGTTTCATATCTGAAGTAACCAACCAGTGACGTCACGATGTAGTACGACGCTGCTATTAATGAGCAAGTCCGAACCACCAGAGATATCTTGTTCATGTTTTCTCAAACGGCG
Source organism: Halotydeus destructor (assembly GCA_022750525.1). NCBI lineage: Eukaryota > Metazoa > Arthropoda > Arachnida > Trombidiformes > Penthaleidae > Halotydeus > Halotydeus destructor. The sequence goes on from JAIUWE010000048.1 coordinate 29,158, forward strand.
GCATAAGCCGGACTACGTCAGCTTCGCTGGATGACCTGAGAAGTATCGTGTTCGCTACTATCTTGCTTTGTTTCTATGGAAACATGAATCAAATATGCACCATTAAGAATTTCAACTGTTGTTTCAAAAAGGTAGCATCTAAATGTTTGTTAATACCTTGCTTTCGGTGTCACGTACAGCACAACGTGGTTTGCCTATTTGTGCCATCGATCGGGTAATCTATATACTAATACTCGAGAGCGGTGGCAATTTTAGTAAATGAGGTCTACAACAAAAGCTATGCTAAATACGCTTCAAGATGTGAAGCGAAATGTGAAACTTTCGATTTCGAACTCGAAATATTCGAATTTGTACATTTCGAGTTTTTAATTTAACCGGAGGTTCACGACAAAAACAAAAATTCAATATGTCATGTGTTATATTGTTGCAAAGCTAATTGTTTGAATTGAGGCATTCCGGAAAACTGACGAGCTTGAGCTCGGTCATGTGATTTCATCACTTAGCCGAGTTAACAGTAGAAGGTGAAACGGGCTGCTTTTTCGCCACCCGACTTACCTGCACCCGTAGAAATTTCAATCGGGCGGCCCGACTCCGCCCGATGACGTCACTTATGGTACTGCGCAGGCGCAAGTCAGTGGAAGGTACAAACAATCTAGTTGTTTCTCAACCGTAGCAAATAGAGCGCAGTTCAGCTACATAAATATCGTGAGCAGCAATAGCAAGCTACAAAAATCCTCCGAAGCCGGGCTCAATGCCCATCTTTACTAAAGTTCTGATCATCTTCAAATTATTCAGACAGTATAGACTGCAGTCATATTCAAAGCTTGAGCCAAACCGTCGGCGAGGAACCTGGCCTCGCTCGACCGTAGAAAGGCGTCATAGGCAGACCGGGCTTCCGGTTCCGAGTCCTGGGCGTGCGATGAACAGAGGTAGCTTCGGATACCAATGCGGTCAATGGGCTCCAGCAGGTAACCGTAGAGAAAGTAGGTGACACCGGAAGCCGCTGCCGTCAGTGTGGAATATCCGGCCGAGCTGGCTGTGGTCAGGGTGCTCAAGCCGGGCACGTGACTGGCCACTGAGGACAAGATACCTTGGGACTCTTCGCCATTTCCGGTTCTTGTCTGGATTGCTTTCGCTGAAATTAACAATTAGTGACAATTAGTAAGAGGTATTAATTGAAACTTGCTCACCTAATTGCAAGAGTCCGATCAGCTGGTCGATCTGTTGAGGCGTTATCTTGGGCCTGTCTCCAGTTCTGGCTACTTGACTGGGCTTGAGCTTAGGGCTTTTGAAAGGCGGGTCAGTTCTAGCGGCCAAAGCTGAGACAGCCAAAATGGCGGACAGGTATAAGCAAAATAGTTTACGCGACATTTGTTTAGTAGAATGACTCCTTTTGCAGCGAGACGAGAAACAAATATTAGTGATGAGCATCGTTGCTCCGGATTATATCAGAACTCAGTTCCGCTTTGCATCGTGTCCGTGACTCACGCACTGCACTGCAATACTCGCGGAAGTCACGGAGTCGGTGTCACGTCCCAGTCATAAACTTAGTGCTTCTCAGTTCACGTCCATCAGGTTGCGCATCTGGGATGGGAGTGGTCAGCTTTTTCCGGTACGAATATCAGAACTTGCAGTTTTTCAAGAGCTGACTCTCATATCTTCGTCTCAGAAAACTCTTTTTTCTGGCGAGATATATTCACATTCTATTTTATTGCACACAGGCACGTGAGGGTGATCAGTGGATTCATTTAAACCCAAAAGAGGTACCGGTAAAGTGGGAGGGGTTTCGTACTTTTTTTGGAATAGCATAGAATAGTAAAACACTTATATTTTTTCGAAGCAGAGACCGAAACGAATATACGCCACTCAGTGGTTTCACGGGGAAACATGGGGAAGCCCTTAGTTTCTCACTTTGAAAATTTTAAAAAAAGTTTTTGTTTTGTTGAGCGCCGGAGTATGCTGAGCTTTTCAACGGTCGGACGCTTTCTGAATTATGAAGAAAAATATGGAAAATATATGGTTAGCAAAAATCAATCAATGGTAAAACTTTCTTGGAAGTCATGACGTTTTTGCCATCCACATAGAGATCAAGCTTGAACCGAAAATTTGATACAATTTAACATGTTCAAACTTAGGATGTTTCATTTCGCTTATATAATATTTCCATATTTTTTTCCATAATCTAGCAAATGTCCGACTGCTGAAAAGTCAAACATACTTCCGCGCTCGACGAAACAAAAACTTTTTTTAAAATTTTCAAAGTGAGAAACTAAGGGCTTCCCCATGTTTCCCCGTGAAACCACTGAGTGGCGTATATTCGTTTCGGTCTCTGCTTCGAAAAAATATAAGTTTTTTACTATTCTATGCTATTCCAGAAAAAGTACGAAACCCCACCCACTTTACCGGTACCTCATTCGGTTTTCGTACAACTGAGTGCAATGACGTTTGAAAAAATTGCCATACGGAGAAATGTACATGTATTTCTTGTTTTAGTCTAAGCATGACATTTTGAAAGCTTGAGATTGCTATCTGAAGAGGTCGATTTGATGATTATAAACTTCCAAGACCTTGTTGTTGTTGATGATTTTCCTAGAGAGTATGAGATAATAACGACCTCCGGTTTATCCGGTTATTGGACATATTTCGGAGGTTTGTACTCCCGGAAATATATCACTCTTGGCGCCCGTTTTCTGATATTGCACGACGTCAATGGGAAAACCATATCAGATCCGAAAGGCCTTTGAAACTTGAGCGCAATCTCGCTGATAAAAGTGATAAAACTCATAGCTATGACGAGACAAAACCCAAAGACAGCGGTCTTCAGTTTGCCAACAGTCACGGAACCGACCGCGTGTTCATTCTTATCTCGCGGTCTACTGAGACAATGCCAGCTGTCTTCGTCAAAGTCTCGCAGTTGATTCTTAATAAGGGTTGACATAAAATCTTCAGTGAATCTTTCTGATAAGCCAGACTCTAGAATGAAACTTAGTTTAAGCGAAATATATCCACGTATGACTGGATGTAGGCCAGGCCTAAAAGCTATGACACCCATGGTCTGGGCGATGGGTAGACCGCTCAAATACATGTGCTCTGACACTTCACGGTCGAAAATGGGAATCAAGCACCTTTGTGCCCAAGAAGCTGTAGCCCTGTCGATGAGCAATGCCCACCTACGATCTCTATGTTTCAAGCTTTCGGCGAAATATTCTCTCTTTTTGACAATAGATCCCAATGAGCAGGTCCTTGGCTCTGGACATTTTTGGTCATTCTTCATGTGATAGTAGATACGACCCAGGTCAGTGTATCGAGGCTCAATGGACAATCGAGAGATGAAATACAAGCCTTCAGTCATGTGCAGGTCATAATCTTTTAAATGGTCGAGCAGATCTTTCGCAGTCTCGACATATCTAGGCTGAGCCACGACAACAGCGTCAGTTGAAAGTACATTGAGAGTGAAGCCATAGATGGCGATAAACAAAGATATCGCCACTGAGATCCAAGTGACACGCTGAGACCAAATCCTATATTTCGAAACGTGTTGGAGAAGAACTGTTTTGAAACAGTTAGCGCAAGAGTTGAGCAATACTTTCAGAATAGGTTTGATCTTGACGTTGCCGAGCTCATTCACAGCTTGACTGCCACTGAGAAATATGACAGCTACGATTAGGCCAATCGAGAGCTGACCAGTTGCCAAGATGGTCATATCTCCAAGACTAGCCGAAAAATCTACACTGCGATTCTCAGATTTCTGCACCGTCTGAACAATCACCAGATCCAAGGCCATGATTACCGGTCCATGAGAGATGATTTCCGAGTCGAAATACTCTTGGATTGTCATTTTGTAGAGGACATCTGAAATATTTCGCTCAAGAACTTCAGCTGTGTCAGTAACGCTCACGAGATCTTCGCGCCCAGCCGCGCTTTTCACGAAATTGAATTCATAGCTAAAAGAATAACAGTTCTCAATAATATTACGCATCTCAATCTGTTACCTCCAGTTGTAAAGATGGCGATTTCTGTCGAACTGCAAGACGGACTTTAGTTTACCATATGCTGGCTCGTCTTCTATTGGCTGGTCATCTCTGGCGTACTTCAGAGTAGATATCAGGCAAATGTGGCAGAGTTCAGAATGACATTTGATACATACATTGGGGGATGCCAGTCGTAGTTTGTAGCCCATGTGATCGGATAGAGGGTATCTATGGCCCACTTTTGTGGGCTGGCCTGAACATAGAATCGCGCTTAAAAATATTAGGGAGTGTAGAACGTGACCTTCCATTCGAAAGAATTCTGTTCTATGCCAGTTGAGTTTGCAACTTGTTTTTCAATGCGTCGCTGATGCGACTGATGGAAATCAATTTTACTAAATGTGTTTATCGACCTTCGACTAATGCTAGCGATTGATCGCGATAGAAAACTGGAAAACAGCTTCTTCTCAATGCTAACTGAAGTGACAAATACATAACAAGAAAGCCATTTCAAGAAATACTAAAACTTCGGGCAAGAACGTCTTGTTCTTTGATCAATAGAACTTAGAACTGCAAACAAGGGCTATCTAAGGTTGACAGTAATGGCAAAAGTGGTTATTAAAGAAGGGGAGTTTGCATATGAACATCAGCGCCCTCTGTAGCAGAATGACATTGTTACCTCATACTAGCACCTTATTTTTAGTAACTTATTTTCGCTCACACTTATGCTTATATTTTTACCAGAACAGCGTTTGCGTCCAGATGGTCGCCCAGGAATGGCTAGCGTTCCCGGAATAGCTCTTAGTTCTGTTTCCGAGAACCGGATTGGTCGACTCAGACCTCTTCTCGCCTAGGTGATGTCATTCATTGTCAGTCCTATAGTAAGGACCTAGGTCAGCATTGGCGAGTTTTCAGATATATAGTCCTGTTTTTCTTGGATGCTGTCGTTCGTGACCTCGGGCCGAGCCTTAATGAGCCGATACTAGTTTTGGCCCACTTTTCCCACCCGACTCTTCGATAAATTCAGTCTGGGCGTGAAATCGTTCAACCGAAATTCACTCAATTAACCGGTTATGGATTGAACCCGGGTTTGATTTTGAGTGTGTTGTTCCTGGACAAGATATTTCAATAAACTGCACTGTTACGCCGCAATTAAGACAGCAGGACTCCTGCGTCTGCGCAGTACCGTTCAGGCCACTCAGCTGCTGACTGCCGCGAGTTACGGCCGCTTTACCATTTAGTTCTGTTTAAGACACTGTAAGTTACAGTTGCGAAAAAAGCCTTTTACTTAACTCAAGTTGTAACAAGATACCCCGTACGTTATCTCACTCCGAATCGGACAGTAGAAGAAGCACTCTCTACCGCTAACCGCGTGAAACCTGAAAGTAACCCGAATACGAGCAAGAGCAAACCCTGCTACGTAACATTGGCGCCCGATGAAAATTTCTTCGTTCTTTTTGGAGGAAGAGGGGAACAGAACCAGCAATCAAGTACAACAATCAAGTCCATCAATCAAGTTTGAGATCAATTGAAGACGAGTCGTCCTGAAGCAAGTGAAACAAATTGCCAGTAGTAAGACAACTTCAACTCAATGACATCAACCGACTCGGAACAAGAGCAAAGACATCTTCGTCCGCGTCAACAGGTTGATTATCGCCAACTTGGCGGTGTACGAACCAGAACAGCAACCGGAAGACAGAGTCAAGTCATAGTTGAGGCTATGGACCAGAACCTGGAAGCTTTCGACCCACTTAGCACGCCTGAGTCAGGTACGAATGGTTCAAGTGGCGAGTCAATGACTCCAGCCACTCCATCAAATTCAGATGAGGCACAGAGCCAGACTCTGGCCGCATCGCAAAATCAGTCAATGCTGCAAATGATGCAGATGATGCAACAGCAAATGGGTCTCTTGACTCAAGTGTTGACCAATTCAAGTCTGTCAGGTGGACAAGGAAACAGTTCACCGTCAGCAAGCTCTAGCGCGACCGAAACGCTTCCAACATTTCAAGTCACGAGTCGTGAACATTGGAAAAAGATTCCAGAGTACAACGGCGAGACTGACCTCGAAGAATGGCGTCTTCGAGTCGAATTTCTCAAACAAGTAAATGGCTGGACTGACTTGGTCACCGGTCAATTGGCTCTTCAGCGACTCGCTGGGAGCGCAATGAAATGGATAGCCAACTCTAATCTTGAAGTTCAAAGCTATACCTTTTCCGATTTGCTTGAATTCTTGCGCGACTCGACAGGACAGTCAAGGACAGGCGAAGAAGCCTACTTCGAACTGTTGAATGCTCGGCAACTCGCCAATGAACAAATAGTGAACTTTATACATCGAGTCAATGAAATTGCCGTCCGTTACGATTGCCAGATGCCGGATGGTGCGAAGATACAGCATGTACTCCATGGCGTTAAACAAATTTACAGCAAGCCACTCAGACTCTGGTTGGCAAACCTGAAAACTATCAATATTCGAGTGACTCTCAACTCGTTTATCAAGTACGCTCGTTCTCTTGAAGAGATGAATCAAATCGACTCGATAAGAGAGAACAAGAACCGAGAAGCTGCCCGGCCGAACAATGACCAAAGACCGAGTCGGCCCGAAGGCAAATCAAAATGCGAGCATCACCCAATGTCGTTGACGCATAGCACCGACGAATGTGATGTGACGAAGAAGAACAAAGGTGAAAAGCTGACTTGTCGACTCTGCCCAGATGCAACCAATCATTCGAGCCAAAGCTGCCGGAAGTTGCGCCCTGGCTATAGACCGGAAGTGAAGTTTGTGAATAACAGTGCGAAGACCTTCCCAAAGAAACAAGGCCAGTTGAGAAAGGCCGAGTCGGCAAAGACAGAAAGTACCAAGAACGAAGATGAAGAGGAAGAAAACACTTCCGATTTAATTGTCCTTGAAGTAGAAGACAAGTCAAATGAAGACGAGCCCAGTTTGAACAGAGCACTTGAACTCGATTCGAGAGAAGTGGTTAAAGTTCAAGAGCCAGATGTTGGCCGAACCATGTTTGTCTGTGGGAAAATTGACGGCCATAAAGCAATTATGGTTGTTGACAGTGGAGCGGAGATGAATTGCATCTCTGCCGACTTGGCGAAGAAGCTGAAGCTGGAAACCAGGTCCAGCACATGTGGGATCGTGGACATAAATGGCTGCCATAAAAAGGCACTGGGAGCTGCAAAGGCGACCGTTGACCTCACTGGGAGTCCCATGAAAGTCGACTTAGTTTTATTGCCACGCTCTGATCCCGTAATCATTCTGGGAATGCCTTTTCTCAAGCACCCAAAGGCCAATGCCGATTTCGGCGAATGGAGGCTCTCCATTGGCGGTGACTTTTGCCTACTTCTGAGAACGGCTAAGAAGCATGAAGTACCGTTCGCCCTTGATCATGCCGCAAGACCATATGTGAAGATTAAAGAAAGTACTCTGAGTCGGATTACAGCTCCTGACCCGAGAGAAGCCAGCTGACAATGCCAATTTCGCACGACCATGGACACTGTCGTAAAACCAAAGTCCACTCAACTAATTCCCGTCGAATGCAATTATGTCGGCGCGGCAAAGCCTGTTGTTACAAGTAACAGCAACAAAAAGCAAGGTCACCACAGCGATTTGCTCAGCTTAATGGTTCCGAATGTTCTCCGAACTTTAGACTCTGAGCTTATTCCAATTACCAACCACTCGACTCGAGGAATTGTTTTGAAAACAAACCAAGTGGTGTGCACAGCGAGTGAAGTTGATGGCTTCCTCAACCTTGACTCAAGGCTCATGGCCAATAACAAAGAACAGTCAGCACAGACTGCAGTAATAAACCGAATCAAAGAGGCCGAAGAAGTGGTCGAAAAAGAAATCGAAGGCCACCCCTGGTCGCAATTTAGCATTGGAGAAGTCACAGAACCAGAATCTAGAATGCTTAAAGAGCTTCTGTGTGAGTACAGAGACTTGCTGGTGTGGCGAAAAGAAGACATGAAGCTCGCTCGAGTCGAGCCAATCTCAATCGATATGATCGAAGGTGCAGTTCCTGTTTATCAGCAACCGCATTCGAAGAGATACTTTGAACACCAAGAACAGTCACGAATCGTGAGCGAAATGCTGGAGTCAAATATAATTGAGCCTTCGGACAGTGAGTGGGCATTTCCTGCTCATCTTGTACGCAAGAAAGATGGCCAATGGCGGTTCACCGTCGACTACCGGAAGTTAAATAGTCAATTGAAGAAAGATGGCTACCCGCTGATAAAAGTCATTGACAACTTGAACATGCTCAGTGAAGCTGTTCTGTACACGTTGTTGGACCTATTCAGTGGCTTCTGGCAAATTCCAATCAAAGAAGAACATCGCAAGTACACGGCTTTCACGACTCGTGCGGGACTGTTTCAGTTCAAAGGTGCTCCAATGGGCATCGCCACCATTCCTCAAAAGTTTCAGAGGGTGATTAACAACATCATAGGCGGACTCCGCTTTGATGGTGTGCTGGTGTACCTGGACGACATACTGGTGTACGGAAAGAACTTTGAACAAATGTTTCTTCGACTCGAAGCAGTTTTCAAGTTGCTGAGAAAGTACGGGCTGCAACTGAATCCGAAAAAATGTACATTTGCTGCCCGTGAAGTTGAGTACTTGGGGTTCGTGGTCTCTAAAGATGGCTACCGGCCTGACGAACGAAAAGTTGATGCAGTTCTGAGAATGCTGCCTCCAAAGAATGCAAAGGAAGTGATGAGTTTCCTCGGAACCACTGGCTATTTCAGAGCCTTCATTGATGGCTATGCCGACTCAGCCCAACCACTGTATAAATTGACAAGAAAAGGAGTCCTTTATGACTGGGGACCAGAACAAAACAAGTCATTCGAACAGCTGAAGCAAGCACTGGTTAGTGCACCGGTATTGATGTACTTCGATCCTGAGCTGCCCACCGTGGTCTACACTGACGCAAGCAATTACGCAGTCGGTGCAACTCTGAGACAAGAGCACGCGACTCGCGAGGGACCAATTGAATTTGTGGTGGCTTACCATAGCCGAACATTACTAGTGGCGGAGCAAAACTATTGCACGACCGAAAGAGAATGTTTGGCCATTGTGGACGCCATCAAGCACTTCTATCCGTACTTGCACATGCGCAAGTTCGTGGTGGTCACGGACCACTGTTCACTAATTTACCTGAACAGGTGCAAGCTCGCACCTGGAAGAGTCCTCCGTTGGGCCGTGATGCTTCAGGACCAAGACTTCGAGATACGTCATCGCAGTGGCAAGTCGCACTGTGATGCAGATTGTTTGAGTCGCATGCCAAAGTTAATGACTGAACTGAAAGTCAGAGACTATCTAATTGCAGAGCCGACTTTTGACGAAGAGATCCGAGTCGGACGTGGTCAGTTGGACAGTACCAATGAAGAGTTGCTGTCTATACTAGAAGCCCAGCGAGATGACCCATTTTGCAAGTACCTGGCTGGACTCCAGCACAGGTCCGATGCCTCTGAAGAAGAGGAAGTGACAAGAAACACTTTCACCGTAATTGGTGACAAAATCTACAAGAACAATGGAAATGACGAGTACGCTCTGGTGGTACCTCAAAAATCGATTGGTCAGCTGCTAGAAGCCTATCACGACAAAGCTGGACATCCTGGCCAGAGAGCTCTCCGAAGGACACTTGCAGCAAAGTACTGGTGGCCTCGACTCGAGCATTCGTGCATCATGCATGTCCGCAGTTGTCAGCAATGTGCGGTACTGAAGGTTTCGAAACAAGGGAAACTTCCCATGGTGTCACTAACTAAGGACATCACGGAGTCCGTTGAACGGCCATTCAGTCACGTGGCTATTGACATTGTCGTGGTCAGCACGCCGAGTCAGCGCAAGCAAAAGTACATTATTACTGCCATGTGTCTGTTGACGAAGTTTGTTGTCAGTGAGCCGAGCTCGAATATTCGAACCTCAACTGTGATGGAGTTCTTGGAGAAACAAGTCTTCCTAAAGTTTGGTCGTCCGAGTCGGATTTTATCCGACCGTGGAACACAGTTCACTAGTACCGAGTACCGTGAGCTGATGGAGAAGTTGAATGTACGCGTGACTCACACAAGTGGTTATCGTCCGTGGTGCAATGGCGCACTTGAAAAAGTTCAAGGTACGCTGAAAAGTATCATCAAGTTCTACGTTGACCGGAGTCCGGGTAAATGGAGCGAATGGCTGCCATATGCAGTTTGGGCCTACAACACCAGAGTACACAGTGCTACTGGCTACTCGCCCTACTACCTGCTTTTTGGTGTCCAGCCCATGGGTGAAATTGACCTGAAACTTGGCTTGGTCGAATTGACCGGAGCCGTGGAAGCACCAGAGGGACTCCCTCACCTTTATCACGAAAAGGCTCTGAAAGCTCGTCAACATGCCTGGAACCGGATGAACATCATCAGCGCCCAGCTGGAAAAGCGCGTGAACAAGCATCGGAAGTCCCGAACATTCGAACTTGGCGAGAAAGTATACGCACTGAAAATGCTCAACCCTAGCGGAGCCACTACATTCAATTATGAGCCATATGACGGACCTTTCATCATAATGGCAAAAGGACGGAATGACAACTACATGTTGTCGTCATCGGCCTGGAAGACGAATCGTCTTTGGCAATGCCATGGTGATCGTCTCGTTCGCTGTCATGAGCGACCCGATGCGTACATACCAGTCGCAAATCTGGATGCGCAAGAGGAGTTATCTCTTGCAGAAAAATGAGCTGCAAACTATTGAAAGAAAAACATTTATTAATTGATATTTAGCCATTTTTTAAAACCGACAAACTGTCTCTTTTTTTGAAACATTTGTACCAGCACCTGGGACCTTAACTAGAAGGGGGCACTGTTACGCCGCAATTAAGACAGCAGGACTCCTGCGTCTGCGCAGTACCGTTCAGGCCACTCAGCTGCTGACTGCCGCGAGTTACGGCCGCTTTACCATTTAGTTCTGTTTAAGACACTGTAAGTTACAGTTGCGAAAAAAGCCTTTTACTTAACTCAAGTTGTAACAAGATACCCCGTACGTTATCTCACTCCGAATCGGACAGTAGAAGAAGCACTCTCTACCGCTAACCGCGTGAAACCTGAAAGTAACCCGAATACGAGCAAGAGCAAACCCTGCTACGTAACATGCACTTTGATAAACATCTCGTTTGAGCTTCAAGTGTCAACTGACTGTTCTCAGTTGACGGTTACAATTATTCATTAATTGTTCACAAAAGAGGGCGCTCTTTTACTAAGTTTTTTGAGGCTATCAAACACACCTTCCAAAACCTTAGCTTCATCACCAGCGTCTAGTATTGTACGATACAGTCTAGTTCAAGTATCTGCATCATTAGGAACCAGCTCATTTTGATGCAGTCATAATCGCTAGCGCTGTGCTTTCCGCATGAAGTTTTCATACAAACCTGGACGTTTCAATTCTCAAGAAGACTGCTTCACTATAAGTCATCTCGAAACTGATGAATCTGTTCCTCAGGGTTGCTTAATTTTAATATATTTATTCTATTTAATATTAATTGATTTAATTCACGAATTAATTTATATTTTTATTAAAATGAAGAATTGTGCTGGAACAAATGTGCTGAAAAAAAACTCGCACAATGATTAATTTGCACAATGGTCAAAAGCTGGAGATATTCGCTTTCCACAGACATATTCTCATTGTGCAGCCACAGCTAGACCGTTGTGCAGAAAAGCCCACGGCACAGTGATATCTTGCTGGCACAATGAGATCTTTCGTGCCTGCACAATGGTTTCTGCAGCACAACTTCATTTTATTTTCGAATTAATATTAATTCATTTAATTTATTTATTCAATGAAAGAATATTCGAGAAAACGAAAATTAAGCAAACCTACGCTCACCTTTGTTACCAGACATGTCTATTCGACGTCCAGCAGAGTTGGTTTGGCAAACAGCTACAACCCTTTCTAGGTCATTCCAGTCTACTCACAGTGTCAAACAGTAATACCGCTTATAGTTTATCGTGAAGAGATGGTTCCAAGTACCGTTACCCTGGTGTAGTGTAATATGTCGAAGGTTTGCAGGCCCAGAACTATATCACTCTTGGTGCCCGTTTTCGAATAATGCATGATGTCAATGTGAAAATCATATCAGATCCAGAAGACCTTTGAACCTTGAGCGTCATCTCGCTGATAAAAGTAATGAAACTCATAGCGATAACGAGGCAAAACCCAAAGACAGCGCTCTTCAGTTTGTCAACAGTCACGGAACCGACCACGTGTTCATTCTCATCTGGCGGTCTCCTGAGACAATGCCAACTGTCTTCATCAAAGTCTGGCAGCTGATTCTTGATAGCGGTTGACAGAAAATCATCAGTGAATCTTTCTGCTAAGCCGGACTCTAAAATGAAACTCAGTTTCAGCGACACGTATCTACGTATGACCCAATGTAGGCCAGGTCTAAAAGCTATGACACCCATGGTCTGGGCAATTGGAATTTGGCTCAAATACATGCGCTCTGAAATTTCACGGTCGAAAATGGGAATCAAGCACCTTTGTGCCCAAGACGCTGTAGACCTGTCGATGAGCAAGGCACTCCTACGATCCCTGTGTTCCAAGCTATCCCTGAAATATTCTCTCTTCTTGACAATAGATCCCAATGAGCAGGTCCTTGGCTCTGGGCATTTTTGATCATTCTTCATGTGATAGTAGATACGACCCAAGTTAGTTGATCGAGGCTCAATGGACAATCGAGCGATGAAATACAAGCCATTAGTCATGTGCAAGTCGTAATCTGTTAAACGGTCGAGCAGATCTTCCGCAGTCTCGGCATATTTAGGCGAAGCTATGACAACAGCGTCAGTTGAAAGTACATTGAGAGTGAAGCCGTAGATTGCAATGAACAAAGATATGGCCACTGAGATCCAAGCGACACGCTGCGACCATATCCTATATCTCGCACGGTCTTGGAGAAGAACTGTGTTGAAGCAGTTCGCACAATAGTTGAGCGAGACTTTCAGAATAGGTTTGACCTTGTCTTTGCCAAGTTCATTCACAGCTTGGCTACAACTGAGAAATATGACAGTAACTATCAAGCCAATTGAAAGCTGACGGGTTGCCAAGACAGTCATATATCCAAGACTAGCCGAAAAGTCTACACTGCGACTCTCAGATTTTTGCACAGCCTGAACAATCACCAGATCCAAGGCCATCACTACTGGTCCGTGAGAGATGATTTCCGAGTCGAAATATTCTTGGATTATCATTTTGTAGAGGACATCCGAACTATTACGTTCGAGAACTTCAGTTGTGTCAGTTACGCTAACGAGATATTCTGCGCGCTCAGGCGGGCTTTTCACGAAATTGAATTCATAGCTATAAGAATACGAGTTCTCAATAGTATTACGCTTTTCAATCTGTTACCTCCAGTTGTAAAGATGGCGATTTCGGTCAAACTGCAGGATGGACTTTAATTTACCATATGCTGGCTCGTCTTCTATTGGCTGGTCTTCTCTAGCAAACTTCAGAGTAGGTATCAGACAAATATGTTCAGGTTCAGAATGACATTTGTTACATACTTTGCTTGACGCTAGTCGTAGTCTGTAGCCCATGTGATCGGATAGAGAGTATCTATAGCCGACTTTTGTGGGCTGGCATATACATAGAATTGTACTTAGAAATATTAAGGAGTGTAAAACTTGACTTTCCATTTGAAAGAGTTCTGTTATATGCCAGTTGAATTTGCGACTCTTCGGTTTTTACTGTATGCCTAATGCGAAATTCGAAATCAATATTGCAGGATGTGTTTTTCGACCGTCGAGTAATATTAGCGATTTGATTGCAGTAGAAAACAGGAAAGTTGGAAAACAGCTTTGTCTCAATTCTAGCTGAAGTGAAAAATACATAGCAAACAAAAGCCATTTCACGAAATATTAAAACTTATTTTGAGATAAGTAGGGAAGAATATATATAGGTCAGTCCAGATCTTTGATCGATAAGATAGTTAGAACTACGCAGAAGGGCTATTTGATTTTAACAGCTATGGCAAAAGTAGCTATTAAAGAAGGAAAGTTTACATACGACGGGATAAATATCGCCCTCTGTGGCAGAATAATATGTCGCTACAAAACACAGTACCGAAGGGCAGAACATGCTATTCTTGACTAAACTATTTCAGGTGAGTATTATGAATGATGCGATGAACTACGTACATTCATATTAAAGGGTGAAACGGGCCCGCACTCGTTTTCAATCGGGTGTACGGCACTTGTCGTCATGCGCATGCGCCATTTAGTACAGTGAAAGCTTTAGCGGGCCCGAAGTCTGCACAAACGGATTCACCCTCTAATTCATATAGCCTTCAACGGGTTCATCCGCTTTTAGTGGTACTGATTGTCGATTAAACTAGACTAAAATGTAGGCGCTATCAACCCGAACTCCATAGTCTCGAGTAAACCACAGTTTCGAGTAGCCCGTTGTGTTGCTGAAGCTGAGGAAGGTTGACAGATTGGATGACCAACGTGTTTGCACTCTTGAAAGCTTAAATGCGATTTCTTCTTCTTCTTGTCCTGCCAACTTTTCGTCCAGATCTCTTACCGTATCTGAGATTGCGTCGACTCTTCGGTACGAATTCGCTCGCCAGTGTAAACAAGGCCACCAAGATGAAGACGCAAGCGCATATGGCAGCACTTTTCAACTTGGCGACCGTGACAGCGCCAATATGGTGATCAGCGTCATTCCGGCGTACCTCGACGCACTTCCAGTTGTCACTAGAGATCTTGTACTGATTTTTGACTGCGGTCGAGAAAAGGTCATCAACAAAGATGTCCGCCATGCCCGACTCAAGAATGAAACTCATTTTCAAGGCCAGATACCTGTGAACAACCCAAGGCAGATTTCGTCTAAAGGCAATCGCGCCCATAGATCTAGCCAGAGACTTTTGGGACAAGTAGGTATTTCTTGGAATATCTCGGCCGAAGCGGGAAAAGAAACACCTTTTCGCCCAGAGAGCGGTTGTCTTGTCTATCAGAAACACGAAGCGACGATCTTTTCTTTTGAAGGATTTCAAGAGGTAATCTTTTTTGTATCGCAAGGGTCCCACTGAGCAGGTCCTTGGCTTGGGGACAG
>JAIUWE010000049.1:0-47619 GCA_022750525.1 Halotydeus destructor
TATCAAAAGAAGCATTTATCGGCAACATCAAGTTATGATTATGTATTTTTATTCCACCACGTTAAGTTAGTAAGGACATCTTAATACTTAAGCGTGTTCAAGTCTTTCGCTTATCAAAAAAATATACAAACTTGGACATCTGAAAATGGAATTTAACGCAGAAAAAGGTCTTGGGACCACTCTCTGAGGCGGAAAGTGTTCTTTTACAACAATCGAAAATAAGTTAACGAAATGATGATGATAAAAGAGGGGATCTACTTACAGTCCGAAGACCTAAGCGGAGGTTGACTCCGTTTCTTCCTCCTGAAGATAATAAGGGCCAAGTTATGGTAACAAGTCGGCCGGGCAAGGAAGACTAAACATTTGCACAAATGGGTGTCAGACTCGGAGGCGAAGTCCATTCGGTTCATAGTCTTAGACTGAGCCCTTGCTTCTGAAGAGTTGGCTGTTGACATTGCTGCCGAGACCATGTTACACTGCCGAACATGTCGTCTCACGGGCAGAGCCAGCCTGCCCCGTCCGAAGGAGCCCTGTGATCTGAGCACACCATCGCTCAATACCCAGCTTCTCGCGGTTCTTGGCGAAGGTCTTTCAAGCCTCTCGATAATAACGTGATCTGAAGTTGGCTAATCCTCGCCAGGCTCGTATACTTGGGGCGGAGCTTGGAATGGCTTCGGCCTCGGAATGAAGTTCTAGACATGCTGAGCTGTGTGCCATTCCATTAGAGACACTCGTTGTCATCTCCCGTGACTGTCGGATTTGGTCAAGGCAACACAGAGTAGACATAGTGTCACAAAAAGCGCTTGTGCCCGGGGCTGGCCGGGTGGGTCAACCAGTTCCACCACTCGGGGAGGGACCCAAATGTCCCCTGGACATGAGCCCAGCTGGACAAACATTCATGGAAATTACTTGCGTCATAGTGGTACTCGCTTTGCCATAATTTCAAGTCCACCTGATCACTTTTGGCATTGACAGTTGATAAATTAGAAATACCTGTTTCTTCTAATGGTTCTCTTAAAGCTGATAGTCTTAAAGGACAATGTTCTGGCGGCACCATAGTGTCCCGTTCTTTGATGTCCGTCATATCAGCGGCTCTATGTGTAATAATGGTGGGCCTAAGCTGCGGGCTATGACACTGGTCTGCATTGATGGCCTCCTTCGAGTGGCATGCTTCTGAACAATGTCCACCAGTTGGCCGCAAAGTCGGCCCCAACTCAATGTGACCACCAGGGGACAAGCAAACGCATTGGCCAAAAAGAAGACTTTCCGCTTAGGCTTTGTTAGGCAGTACTGGTAATCGGTTCATATCTTTTGCTGGTGGTTGACATTTGGCAGGGCTAACAATCAAAGACGAAGCTTCTCTCCACGTTGATATGTCAACAGGTGAAACTCATGGCTGTCTCGCTATCACAAAACTAATTGAAAGGAAGCGTAAAACAAGGTCGATGTGAGCTTGTCTCCGGTTCGAGTAGACTATAAACTGAGCCTACATGGAGCGAAATACGTCGACTAGTGGGCGATTTTGTGTCTTTCGGGAACCGGGTTGACTGTGGTTATTATGCTCGTGTGGTTATTCTTGAAGAAAACTTTCGGAGTATAGTTGAAAGCAAGAGGGAGTTAGGAGGCAAAGAAGGTGGAGGAAGGAGAAAAGTGGGCCTGTCCGCAGCACGGCGGTGCACTGCAGCCATCTGTGTTGCAAAACGGGCGGAGTGGTATAAGGAAATATATTTTTGAGCCCTATAACTTGGGTCCTGCCGATAGCTATGCTGAACCATACATGTATTTTTTGTATAACTGCAACTGGAGGGTCAGTGTTTTGTTACCGAAAAACCTGTTTTTGTGTGTGTCGCCGCATAGCCGTAATAATACTACAGGTAACTCACGTACTGATTTTTCTTTTCGCTTTCAGCATCTAAATTGGTTCGGCTCATTGGGTCCGTAGTGGAAAGGAATGTAATTATAATGGAAACAATCTGATAGAAGTTGGTTTGCATGTTAATGTGTAGTTTCACTTTCGCGATGTTATGCAATAGGAAAATTCTTTTTGGCTTCGCATTACCTTTACAGGGTAATTTTACCTTGTGCACAGAGAATGAGTTTCCGATTGGACTAATCACTGTCCGCTCATTGTGCACAGATTGTCATGTGTGATAAAAAGTTTTCCACTGTCGGCTTTTTTCTTTGACATAATTCACAAATTGCACTTTTTCATTACGAGAACTCCGCCTTTATCTTTTCTTTGGGCTTAATACGTGTGACGCAAGATAAGGAACTCGAAAATTAATAGGATGAAATGGTTATCTTGATGATTTCAAGTATGCTGGGAATAAATAGTGCAAGCTCCTTTCATTCGCTGTGATTGTAAGCCATGGACTGAGGGGGCAAGCATGGCGAAGGACAGTGTCAAGAAGTGGTCACGTTTCCATTTCGCAGTTTCAAAGGCCACCTATATTAATGGGGTCTACAATGACATCCATATTTCCGACACCTAGATCGAGTGGCCTTTTTGATTATTGTTACTGTGTCAAAGTAGTACAGTTTATATGCTCCGACATGGGAATTTCCGGTCTTTTCTATTAATTGGCTGCACAGCTTCGGCACAACTAATTGTGGCAATTGGAGCAAATTGGGACGGAAAGACTGATTGGTTCCGTAAAAAATCCATACTTTCACTAACTAGCGTGTCAACCAGTATAAAAAAATGCTCCTAATCAGGATTGCATCTGATATGCGATGCGATCTATAATGGAGAAATTGTTTTTGCAAACTGTGCGCGGCTCTCTAGTTCCGCGTGGACAATTAAGCTATCGATTTAGTTACTAGTTTCATTCTAATACAAAATTAACTAATGCCTTGTGCCATGAAACCTGTCAGAGTAGACTAAACAAGATTAATGGGAAGAACTTTCACCCTTGAACCTCAACTTTCCCATGAGGAGAAAAGTGGCCGCAACGCTAGGGGATCACCTGCCAGTCGCGAACAGGTGTCGCACGATTTAGCGGAGGAGTCACTTCTATCTATTGTGATGTTGAGATTATTATTCAATAGTAGTATTTTTATGTATTCTCGTTAGATGAATCTTGCTTTGCTCATTAAAAATTTAGAATTTTTTACATCTACACTTACTTTGGATAGATGTCCCGAATAGCGTTGCGTTTATTAAGTATAATGTTTATCATTATGGATTATAGCGGGAATACTAATGAACGCTTATTGTTTTTCCTCATTGGTATAACTACAGGCTTCATTATTTAATATTTTCAAAATTTATATTTTTAAATGTACAACAGAATACAAAGCCATAGCCGTGGTGATTCCTATTTTTCGCAAATGTTTCAAATCATAACACTTTCATTGTTGTTGACCTTAATTGTTTGGTATGTGCTTTTTCAATGGGACTCTTCTTCTCCTTTCTCACGGTAGCGGACTATATTACATGATCATTTTTGTGCCATTTACAATGAAATGTAAACTTCATGCCGTTTGTTAATTTTGGTAATTGATATGTATGAGGTACACAGGTGTATGGAGAGGTGACGCGTGCACTTTATTTGCTACAGGATGCTACAAACTAGCTTAATTGCTGATGAGCCAATTTCACAACTGGCTTTGCGTATTTTAATAGGATGAAAGAAGTATTGTAGATACACTGTTATGTTAACGGGTGTTGAAGTTCAGTTACATGTATCAAAAATAAACATTTCAGAGTGGAGGCCGGAAAAATTTTAGTGTACTTATGATGAGATATGTCAAAAACAAGTAAGCGCCGGATCCTGGGTTTCTCGTTGTATGCGATATTTGGCTTCACAGAAAATGTATGTTTCACATGCAACATCAACTAGCTATAAATAGAATCTTCGTGCAGTTTACGTTAAGGTCATAGTTATCTGGAAAGTGCATTCTTTTCACAGAGTTCATCGTTTTCGAATGTTTGAATGTTCTATTTCGAGTGAGAGATATACGAGATCACATCTAACGATACACTTGTAGATGAGCTGCGAATGTCGGATATAGACTAAAATTTATGCGTTGCAATCATTATTTTTTCTTGGGCGCCAAGTGGTGGTAAATGGGATGGAGAAAATTGTTGGCTGCCATCAAGTGTATGAAATGACTTTCCAAATGCGTGAAAAATGCTAAAGCACAGGTATGCGAAAAGGCGAGAGGATGAGAGGAGGGGAGAGAGGGGGGGGAGATGAGCGAGAGGGAAGGGAGAAAGACTCCGGATCGGGCTGATTGATCTTCCGGCTTATACTGAGTTTACTTTTTTTTTCATTGCTACGGTTTCTTAATCCAAACTCAAATTTTCAAATAAAGTTGATTCATCATTGTTTCATTTCCACCTGAAAACAAGTATTATTCCGTCTCCCGTTGAAAGGTAACGAATTTGTTTCATCAAGATAGTTGAACTGTTCGTTCTGTGTACGGTATGGAAATACCGTGTAAAGGCTTTTTACTGCAAAACGATAAGCGATGGGAAAAATGGCCGCGGCGACTTTGCTTGATGGGTGGGAGGGAGAGAGAGGGAGAGATGGAGCCTTTAATTGCCAATTCACAATTGGCATCTTGAAGATTGGGAAGGGAATCATGTTAACCTATAGGGAATAATTTTGTTGTTCAAAGTTTACGGCTATGCTCAACCTCAACTTTCAAACTATCTTCCAAGCAATGGTTGATTCTAACCCACTTTTCTTTGCGGGCCAAATGTTCTCTTCAAAGCAAGTAGTTCTTCCCGTCTCTTTATCCTCTCCCTCTCTCTTTCCTCTCTTCCTCTCTTGCTCTCTCCCTTTCGCTCTCCCTATCCTCTCATCCTGGCTGTCTCTCTCAATGTTGCACCGAATAGAACCCAAGTTTTCGGTGCAAGGGGTTTATGAGTGTGAGAAAAGAAGTGGGAGAGGGAAAGAGGGTGAGAGGGAGAGAGAGAGAGGAGAGAGAGGATGCTTGTGAACTGCAACATCCAATATATAAATATGAATCAATGGTGCATCCGTTTAGTTTGAAACGTACAAGTTAAATGAACAGTTCGGTTTTAGAGGGGTAATCAAGAACGGAGTGGAGGAAGAGGGTGAGAGAGAGAGGAAGAGAGAAAACGCGAATCGGCTCAATAAAGTATTGCCTTTGATAGCAAAGTTTTGCCAAATCTTCATCACTTCTCAGTGGTTACCATTTACTTCCCATTCATGCTGTTTTCATCATTAAACTGTCGCCCTTGGTGGTTTAGATATGATAGAATTATCTTCGTAGCCATGTGTGAGTGATGACATGGAACACCTTGTAGCTGGAACCGCTAATTGTCAACTTGATCCGGTGGCCAGCAGTTGTATCTCCATATTCATCTTGAGTGGTTTTCCACTTGTCGATTAGACTTTCCGTGCCGTCATGTCATCAAGTTGCTTACAAGCTTGGTAAACTTTATATGCGTTGCCTTTTTCTAAGTTTCCAAGTGATGCTAAAAGAGACGAAAGAGAGACGGAAAGAGGAGGAGGGGAGGAAAAGGGAGACCGTTTCCGGCGTAAGTGTTCATTGTTGGTGTGACTCTGAAATTGTGTGTGTGTGGTCAATCAGTTCAATCGTGATTCTGTGGTTATTCCCAGAACGTAACCTTTCATATATTATATATTTGCTCCGTGTCCGCCATCACATTCACTCGCATGTTACATGATTCCTCTGAAAAGGACAGTTTTTTCATAAGTCATTTTGAACTGGATTTCGCTCTCTTTCCCTTCTTCTCCCCTTCCTCTCCTTCGCATGCATGTTGTGTGCGCGGGCAGTGTCATCGTTCCGTGTTTTCTTATCCATTACGGCAATTTTTGTCTGCAACATTAGAAAGAAAACAGGGAAGCCAAGGTGTAGAACGGAAGAGAGCGAGGAGAGAGAAAAGAGATAGAGAGAGCGGAATATTGGAAAAAAGAGGACGAGAGGGGGGACGAGAGAAAGAACGGTAGAGAAAGAGGGAATGTTTCTTTCCCATGGCTCGGAATGGTATTGAAACTAGCCAACAAGACAGTGATTGGTGTTCGCAAGCGTTGTCCTTTTAGCTTTCTTCTCAATAACAAGTAGGTGGGTGATGAGAGCGAGAGGGAGAGAGAGAGCTTCCGAGTGAATGAGCGAGGAGGATTATGTTGTCCAAGTCGTTCAACAGTACGAAATACGAAGAAGATGTTCATTGCGAGACGACACAGTGGGAAAGATGCCAATAGTGTTGCTACGGCGAACAAACACCAAGTTGAATAACGGACGAAACTTTGTGTCACGTGATCGGCGGACAAACTGTGACACTGACTGTTCATACCGACAGCTGTGCGTGTCTCCTATATACCACCCCACCCCCCGCGAGAGGTCCTTCTCCCCAGTGCCCAAGCAGTGGGGCACCAAGGGTCAGCCGCCCCACCATGCCCTGGGTCTGCTAGATGACCTGGGGCGGACTTCCTGGAGGTCAGGAACATGGCCAAGCCGAGCGGCAGGGCGGCCATGATGGGCTCCTAAGCCGCCCCAGGTCTCCCGCTGAAGTTCCCCCAGCATTTCGTCATAAACAAGGTAAAGGGTGGGAGCTCGCAGTACAGGACACCCTGACACCGGGCCAGTAGTCCCCAGTCATCCAGCGGGTCCATCTACACGAAAGGTTGTGGAGGTCGCTGCCCGATAGTCCAACATAGATGCCTGGTGATGGAGGAGAGCCGTTCCCATGTGAAAGAGCGCTCGTCGTCTCGGATGGTATTATTAATGTTTCCAGGTTCATGCGGTGCACCTGATGCTAATTTGCAAGTAGAAGCGCCACGTAGTCGCCAGCCAGCATTGCCGGTCACGTGACCGCGGCTTCATCAGGTTCTCTCAGTTCATACTCTCCGTCGCCGAGGGTCTGCATTGGGTTAGTAGTGTCTGCCCTCCTCTCTTTTCTGACTCTCTCTCGCTCTCCTCTCTTCCTCTCTCCCTCGCGATGGCTAGCTCACTCTCTCACAGCGCTGAGCAATTATGCATTTAACGTTAAGTCTACCTTTGGCACCTTGTGCAAGCACCTACCTGAGTTTTCTTCTAATTTATAACGGACCACCTGTGAGCGCTCATCTCTCTCTCTTCCCCCTCGCACTCTCTCCTTTTTGTGGTGTTGGTCCGTTCATCCAAAAATTGTCTAGCCTACGCACGAGGACCAGTTACTAGGCCTTGAGGGCCGCGGGACGACCGGCTCTAAGCCGGCCACCGGCTCTACGCCCACATGCCGGCCCCTTTGAGCGTGGATCTGTGAGTCGGAAGGATATCGTGGCTGATATCAATTTACAAATCTACGTCCTGCTACCCGGGGTCTACTGTGGCCCTCGTCGCCCTATCAGCGGTCAGGTAGGTGCTGGACACCGTTGTGGGTATATGTTGAGGTGCTCTTAGCGTTGGGTGTATATAGATGGCCATTTTGTGACACAGCAGACGTGTACGGCGTTACCTCTCCCTATCGGCTCTGTCTGCATCTTAGTGCTGTGACTGAAGAGCCACGAGGCGTAGCACTGTGACTTGGGTTTTGTTTGCTTATCTTATGAGACAAGTCATAGAGGGTCAGTGAAGCGACGTAGCGACCGAGGGAGAGATGTGAGGGGCAGAGAAGGAGGGAGACAGAGTTGTCTCGTGCTCGCTGCAAGCTGTCAGTCAAAGGCTACTGTGCGAGTTTTTTAGAGTTCGGCTTATTAAGGACTTTTATGGCCACTTGTAGTGTGGATGCAGTTGGTTAGGAATTACAGAGTGCCTTCAGGGACCTCTATTGTTGGAGTGTATTTTTAAGTTTCAAGTATTTGATTTGTTCTGTCGCTCTCTTCCCCCCTCTTCTCACATCCCTCTATCTGCACTCAATCTCCCCCTTTCTCGCTCCCCTCCCTCTCCCCCTCTCGCCGTCTCTGCGCCGTGTGACCGATCTGGGCTATGGCATACCGCGCCCTCCAGACTCAGGCTACGAGTTCACACATCAGGCCACTTTGTGTGGTGGCCATTGACTTCGGACCACCTACTAGGGCTATGCCTTTCAGCTCACCCGGAGACGCCAGCAATGTGCACATGGATGATGGAAGTGAAGTGGGGACGGTGGCGGAGATCCGGATTGAATGTCAATCCATCACAAGACGCCGACCACGTTGCTGCTCATAGGCCGACGGGGAGTTCCATTCCTTTGGCTTCCATGCGGCAAACGTTATCACCAGTCTCACCGACAAGGAGGCAAAGAGAGGCCTTTGTACTTTGAGATGTTCAAGATGACCTTGCCACACACGCAAACCTGAGCCGAGACTCCTATTTTGGGCCGTAATGGCAGGTTCCAGTGGCATGCACTAACGGTCTTTGATCATGCACTGCGTTAACTTCAAGCAACACGCATGCAAGAATTGTTACTGCCAGAGGAAATGTAAATGAGAGTGGAAGATGTGCGCTGGGTAGTCACCGTGCCCGCCATTTGGAAGCAACCGGCTAAGACTGTTATTAGCGAGCTGCGCTTACGAGGCCACATGGCCTGCCCTGACAACCCGGATCAAACTGGTATATGGCTCTTTGAAACTGACAGCTGCCCTCGGTGTACTGCAGGAAGTTACGGCTCAATCAATTGTTCCCGAGTACTAAAGATCGATCCACATGAGCACCCTGTCACAAAGAGTCTGTAACACTGACTAGAGAGTTGGTGGACCAATGGAAAAGTACAGTTCACTGGCCGATTCCCATTCAAGACCAGGTTGTCTAAACATCAATCAAGAAATGCCTAAATAGGACTACTCATTCACCCAAAGGTAGTCGTGTATTACATTTTGAAAGTACTGATCACTGATGGTGTTGATTTGATTTTCATTGAACTCCCCTCCAGGTACACGGTATATGGTTGTGTTGTTTGTGGCGGTGGTTCGACAGTCACAGACTTTCACGAGACCTCGAGATCCAAGATAACAGGGACGCTTGAAAGAACTACACAAAGCCACTGGAGGGCCCGGCGGCTACGCTCGGAGTCGACAATCAGTTTGTACGGCTACTCGGCAGCATATTCGGCGAAGACTATTATATAGAGTATTTCAGGTACACGTTGCCTTCGGGCTACATTGACCTCAAGGCAACCTTCGAGGCCCGGAGGAAGAGAAGTGGTCAACATTAACCAGTCAACCACGTCCAATGTATCACTGCCGTTTGCCTTCTTTAATGGATTCAAAAAGTGGGAAAGGCTGTGCAGTGAGACAGCTGTGAAAAAGTTTTGGTTCCAGCGCTTATAGATGACCCTACGATGCCAGCAATGGCATGTGAGGACTACAGCATTCCATGGTCCACAAGCTGTTCGACTCGGTCACGGACAGGAAATGGTGTAAGCCATCAAGTCAGTCCTTGCCAATCCCAAGCGGTGTTTTCCAATGTCAAATACCTGATTCCTTCGTCGGTTGGACTTCGCCGAGTTCGCAGATCCTCCAAGTGGCCTCGTCGCGGCGCCTTCGCCAACGGCAGCCTCAAGGTCATCCTTCCCCAAGGGGTCAGCCTGGCCATCACTCAGGGTGCTTACTGTTGGCCTTGACCCCAACTATAATCAACAATAGGCGAGTCAAGGTTAACACTTATATTGGGCATCGGTGTCCTCAACTAAGTTCATCCGCCGGAAAGCATCCTCTCAGCAAGCTAATTGTCTGCGACAATGTGGATTGGTGTGCCGATGTCTTTGACAGTTTGTCCTATCGACCCAGTCTGTGGGCTCCTCGGGGACACCATTTAGCGCAGCTATACAGCGGCCAGGAGGGGGACAGACTTCAAATTGTCCTTATGTCTAAGATCGGACGGATGAGGATGCCAAGTATGTCACGGATGTCCACCAGTGTCAAGCGCTGCGGAACACTTGTTCCTTGACCGGGAATGAGCATTCTGTTCCAGTGTAGACGACAGGCGCGAAATTCAAATCCAAAATGTCTTTGTGGACACTTGAACTCAAAGGTGTCCGCCGTGGACATGAAGAGCCGAGCGAACTGTGCGCTCCCCGAGATCGACTTTTCGAACACAAGAATAGTTGTCACAATGCAAATCGCTACTAAATTGTCCATTTAGCCAACCCCTTTAGCTTTAAGTGCCAAATCCCAACTTGAAAAGTTTGCTTGCGAATACCGGTTTGTATCTTAACCAATGCACTTAATATAAACTGTCGTACTAAACGCTATTCAAGTAAATGATCTTAAATTCATGATGAAATGTGTTAAAATTTAGACAAAATTTTGTCCTTGTTTGTGAGGTTCCTCGTTCCAAGGAGGACAACTTTGAAAATTAGCTCTTTAGTGGGATGGAACGATGAATTCTGACATTCTTGGAGGTCATGACCTGAGGTCATCACTACAACAGCTTTCAGTGTTGTAGCTGTGCGACCGTAACCACACTAGACAAAAGGGGACCGTTTTTTTAGCTGATTTTCAGTGTCAAAATGAAACTTTCAAAGGCCAATTTTTCCTCCTCAAAGTTGAGGTAGATGAGAAAGTTAATAGTGCTTGTCAATACGAAAAGCAAAAGCAAGAAAACGAACCACAGAACTGTTGACACCAAAAAAGGTCGTACCAAATCAGTCACGTTAAGTGTGTTGCTAACATTAATGATACTGCAGAGACACTGCAAATTTGAACTAATGCGTTCTCTAATTAACACACAAGAGAATTTGATTAGGTTGTCTTGGTCCGGAAAACGGCCACCAACTACTGAATCACAGAGCCTCTGATGATGATGTCTTTGCAAGGTACAAATGTGCTCACGCCAGGTACATACTGAACCGGAACCAGTGTTTTGTCGCTTCTAGAGAATTTCATCCTGAGAACTGCTCTAGCCATGGCCACCTTGATTTGCAGTTGAGCAAACCTCATGCCTATGCACTGCCTCGGCCCTTCGCCGAAAGGAGTGTACGAAAAGGCGACAATTAGGTGCTTGTTCTCTGGCAGGAATCGGTCTGGCTGAAGGTCATCGGGTCCGGAAAGTATTCGGATTCGTGTGCATTGCGTAGGTTTGACTGAATAACCCAATCTCCTTATTCACACTGACTCCCGTATCGCCAACACGTAGCTGGAATTTTTCGGTAATTTTGAGACGACCCCCTCGATTTTGACGTCATTTTCGTGACGACGTCATATTCGAGAGACCATTACCGAAGTTCAGCTCATTCAGCCAGACCAAACTCGAAGCTGAGCTGTGAGCCGAGCTGAATTTTTCAGGGAGAGCTAAAGCTGAGCTAAAAGCTGAATTATTCAGCTCAGCTCTAGCTCGGCTGAATCAACAGCTGAATGCCCATCTCCACCCATCTCTAACTTTGTGAGCCGAGCCCTCTGTCAAGACAGCGAGCTTCCGAGCTGAGTTCTCACTGCTTCACAGAATTCTCCAGAGCCTAGCAAACTAAACAACTAGTTTTAAGATATCAAGACTACTAAAATTTAATTAGATGCCCTAATTAGTATTTCCTCAGGTTCCTGTGCTACGCACAGTTATCGGAAATTAGAAATTGCTTTTCTTAAGGACGCAAGACGAACGTCACCGCTTCTTCTCAAGCGCGCACTTTCAGGCTCAAGACGGCATTAGCTCGCCTGAGTTGGTTCAAAGCATAAGCATGCAAGTAGCTTTCATTTTGTTGTTGTCTGCATTTGCTGTGGTCAGTAACACCGGCTCCCATGTCAAGTATATGACGACAGCTCGAAGGGCCCAGAACTTCACAGACGGGGTAAGTTGGAATTTTCGGCTTCGCTAGTGGCATCTGGTGCTGTGTCGGTTGCGTACACCTTGTTGAGAATATGCAATTGCTTAGAGCTAGCTCCATAGTCGATGAACTGTGCTTCACAGTCAGTCGAAATAAAAGACGGGTCTTCAGATCCGTCGTTATGCCGCTCGTTCTTTCAAGAAATGAAACAGCATCGTTTTGCTTGCTCTCTCCCTTTTTTGCTCTGATCTGCAAACTCTGCCTGCAGGCCGACGGTGAGAACTGTGCAGCGGAAACTCCCTCTTTCTTGTGGAACAGTCGATGCCTGGCTGGAGGTGATACGTGCTGTTGGAAGACCTACAAGTTTATCTGCACTGCTTTGAATGCGAAAAGTCTACGATATTTCAACCGAGTCCTGAACCGCGATTATGCTGCGACACAGCACCTTTGTCAACCGTACCACAAAGACAACACGTTGCACTCGTGGTACCCTGATCATCTCAAGAACTCTAGCAAAAGTTCATAGATATATGTTTTACTGAATAAATGTAGTGAACCAAAATCGTATGGTGCTGAAGGGAACGAGGGTAGTGTGCGCAGTGCTTATTTTATTCAAGTCAGAGTCTTAATGTTGACTACTTGACCAATGGAATACTGAATTTACAAGATAGTTGTTGATTCGATGTATCTTTTCAAACGAGCACATCTCTGGAGACCATAGTTCCGGACAATGGTAGCAAGGTGTGAACAGCTGTTCCAGTGGACCATTGAAGTGTCCGCACAGGGACCGTTTGTCAAGTAAATATGTAGAAAAAGTAGCCGGCCCACTTCATAGACCGACCAAAGTCAGTTTGATAAAGGTGACCCATGATCAAGGTGATCTCTTTGTCGACAACGTTTAGACAACATTATAGTTTGCGCACATAGCTGGTTTTGCCTCTCGCATAATGACTCAAGGTCAGCTATGCACGTGGTAAACTTTTATAACTACGTTCAGTTGACCGATCGGGCCATCGCTAAATTTATGTCGTACCCTTATGAATTCTAATAGGGCTTGCCAACTCTGCCTCATGGCTTCACGCTATTACTGCGAATGCGTCATCTAGTACAGTGAGAGGTACAGCTCCTTCGCCCATTCCCTCTCGCCCGCGAGGTATAATTTAGGGATGAGGAGATATTCCCAACCTCAGTATTTTTCGAGTAGGATTCCCCTTCTATTCCGGAAGTTTTTTCGGGAAGTTCCCGGAATTTTACAAGTCGGCATCACTTGACCTGGTCTAAATGGTCCGTTTAATGACACGTTATCTGGTGTTTGCCACCGGAAGTGAGATTCGATTAACTAAGTCAGTTAGGAAGAGGCTCAAGCTATATCTGAAAGCTAAAACTTCAAGCCGATTACTCGAAACGAATGAACAGTGAGCGAGTGCAACAACTGCGACCGAAAATTAACGACGGGAAAGCTGTTACTGTCAGTACTGTTCGAGGCGAGAAACTAGAGTTTAATTGGTAAAAATGAACAATCGGAAACTATCAGTTTGCAAAGCAGTAGACGTATCTACGCCTACTTTTGATCAGCTACGACACCTTAATATCTAAAGATTGTTGAGGTGTGCATGTTTTTTTTCTTTCTGCTAAGAGGGTAAGTCAGTAATGTCAGTCAAGCAGTCTTCGTCTTCCAACATCTACTCTCGGTGTTTAATCCTCGCTGTGATATAGACGGGCTGCAAACGATTCGTTTCAGCCCTGGTTTTTGCGACGCCAAATTTATCAGCAACATGGTGGTAGAAGAAGTTGAAGTAGTCATACATTCCAATGACTGAGAACCCAAGCCACAAGCTTATGAGGCCACACACGTATGATATGAACTCGATTATCTATAAAATGAAGATGTAGGAAAACATAGTCCACTAATCAGGATACGTACCTCAAACTTCTTGATTGATTGATACACAGTCTTCTCGTCGACAGCGTATCGTACCGATATCGTAGCGCAGCATTCACGCAAGTCTCTCCAGCGGCTGTCATTCACTCCAGCGGTTTTCTGCAAAGTAAACACACACGAAAGTGCGCCATCTAGAGAGGCCGCTTATAATACAGTTTACCTACGATGACTTCATCTGAAGGCCATAGCGCTTTCGTGACCTGGGACGAGTAGCGAAGTTGTCTATGAAACAAGTCAAAAACAGTGATGTTGCATTTGAAGATGGAAGCTTACATGCAGTCATTGTCGCACTTGACAGAGCATCCTTCCGTGAATTGAGCGAAACAGTGCTCGAAGTCGGCCCGATGTTCTGGTTGTTGTAGACTACTCGACTTGCCAAACCGATTCGTCTTCCAATCACACAGAGTAAGGTTGTTCTCATGAGTAGTATTGAAGGTACTGACGTAGGGCAACTCCGGGGGCCAGCATTTGCATGCATTCATTGTATGTTTTCCAAGACAGCCAGTCATACAATCAGCCCTGGATGAAGGTGTATCAAGAATGGGATGTAGCTTCTTATTTGTCCCTTTGCGACCTTCCAGATAATTTCTGCATCTACTATCAAACGGCGGCTCTAGTAAGATGGTCTCTTGAGCTTGAATATAGATCTGGTAGTAATATCCGGGCTTTAACTGGATGACATGTTTAGTTTGCATCGCAGGTACCACAAAATTATCGTGGATCAACATAGTCGCCTGAGATTGCGTATTCAGTGCCACAGTGTCATTCGATCCAAAGTTTATGTGGAAGCGAATCAATTCTTTGCGATGCAAACGCACCTGTGATGGCTCAGCGTCACCAATATGGGCTTCATTGCCTGTGATTCATTTATCGATCACTATTCGACATTGATCAATACACGACTTACTTAGTATTACAGGAGCTGTTGAATAATCCATGTTAGCAGTGAACTTATTTACTTCTTCCTTATCTGTGCCATGAAATAATGTGAAGCACTTCTTACCCGCTACCTGAAATGTAGCAATTTGATTGTCATAGGTTTCACAAAGATTGCCTCCAGTTTGCTCATCGCAAGCACATCTTGTGTAGCTCGTATTGAAGAATTCAGAGTACAAGATGGACTTGTCAAGTAGGGTTTCCACCGAGTTTTCGCTAAGAAATTTCGAGGAATATAAGTCTAGCGTTTCTTGTTGCTAAACAATATCCGTGATTTAGTCGTGCATCAACACAAATATTTCCTACCTCATTCGAGCTACTGGTTTGAGCCATCTCGTCTTCAAATCCTTTCATGCTTCGAAAGGATGATCTCCTCAATCTGTTTCATTAGTTTGCAGTAATAAATACGTGAGTAAGTCTATTTTTAATAGTTACCCAATGTCGCTGCAAAATGTGATACCCGGCAGGGTCACGTTGGTATTCTTCTTGATGGAAACTACGACATTGTATGGGAAACCCAAATAGAGATTCAGAATAGTGACGGCTTGATAAGCACATCCTATAAACCCGAAGGCTAAAAGCACAGTTCTGACTAGAAGTTTGATACTTTCAGCCATCTTTCAAGTTGCTCATAGAAAGGCTTGAATGAGAGTGGTCTCGGCACTTACCGCTCAGCCTTTTATAATGATTCGTTTGTGTACATTTCCTGAAACTGTATCAAAATGTTTCCTACAAGTAGTCATTTAGTTACGTGACAGATAGCTTTGATTTGTCGCTAATTGAGAAGTAATGGAACTGCGTCAAGAAGTAATGGTTTCTGAAAAAGTTCCGCAGTCATTTGCAAAAATAAAAAAGAAGCAAACTTCTTTGTTTTTGACCGTTTCCTAGATGGTGTTGTGAATACTTTCGGCTCGTGAGAGCGATATGAGAAGTAAAAACATGTGTAGTTCATAGCTTTTCTGCTGTTGGCAAGTAGATGGCGCTGCGATGGCATTTCTGTTGATACCTCGTGAGGATAACGCCATTTTATGCTCGAGAGGATTCATTCTATTGACCGCTACTGATTGCACTTGACGAGAGACATCATCCGTATCTTACTTCTGGTCAACTAATGTAGTACTTCATCTAAGGCCTCACACAGCTGGAAAAGAGTAAGGGACCGTTGAAGAATTAGTATCGCTCGCGAGGCTCTCAACGGAAGTAAACTTGGCTAGACTTTAACTCATCGGTATTCCAGCCATCTTTCGAGTTAGTC
The DNA here is from genome assembly GCA_022750525.1 of Halotydeus destructor. NCBI lineage: Eukaryota > Metazoa > Arthropoda > Arachnida > Trombidiformes > Penthaleidae > Halotydeus > Halotydeus destructor. The sequence goes on from JAIUWE010000049.1 coordinate 15,793, forward strand.
GGAGAAAGAGTTCCAACGAAGTGCTCTTGCCCTTGAGCCATTTGTAACAAAGGATTTGTTATTGTTTCCTGCAACTGTATTCCAATGTTTCCTCTGAACAATCAACTGATTACGTGAGAAAAAACTTTGATGTATTACTAATCGAAAAGAGACGGAACTGCGTCTTGAAGTAATGGTTTCTCAGTCCGCAGTCAAGGACAGAAATAAAAAAGCGCACTTCCTGAGATAGCAATAGATGAATTTAAGAAGGTAAACTTCTAGAAATACACAACATGGTAAACTAAAATTAAGACAAACTAACGAGAACATCCAGTTGGAGCAAAAGACTAAAGTTACTCTTACTTGCTACCTACACTGTACTTGCTTTAAAAAGAGTTTTCGCGATACTTACCGTTGCCATGTCATAAATGCCAAATCGTCCTCCATGTTTACAGCTCGGACGAAGAGGATGCCAAGTATGTCACGGATGTCAGTGTCAAGCGCTGCGGAACACTTGTCCTTGACCTGGATGAGCAAATTTGTTCCAGTGCGGACGATAGGCGCGAAATTCAAACCAAAATGGTCTTTGGTGACACTGAACTCAAAGTGTCCGCCGTGGACATGAAGACCGAGCGAACTGTGCGCTCCGAGATCGACTTTCTCAGCACACAGGAATAGTGTCACAATGCAAATGGCTAAATTGTCCATTTAGCCAACCCTTTAGCTTTAAGTGCCAAATCCCAACTTGAAAAGTTTGCCGTCGCAAATCCGTTGTATCTAACCAATGCACATAAAACTGTCGTACTAACGCTACCCAGTAAATAGATTGTCAATTCATGATGAAATGTGCTAAATTTAGACAAAATTGTGAGATCCTCGTTCCAAGGAGACAACTTTGAAAATAGCTCCTTTAGTTGTACAAACCATAGAACCATAGAATATTATTCAATATAGCAGCTACGATGACAAGTGTCAGGTTGTAGTTTCAGCAGTACACGTGTACTACTGATGAATTTCTTCCAGCTGGAATTCTTTCCGGCATAACGAGGTACTGGCAAAGTGGGCGGGGTCCAGGACTTTGGCGGGAACTCAACGAAATACCATAAAACTCCCTATTACATAGTTATGACTTATCTGTATCAGTTATTTACGATCTACACTGCTCTGCCTCAGCACTTCTTCGACAGCAAAACTATATCCGTTGTGTACAAGTCTAAGTGGTTGTTACTATGGTTACCAATGTATCTGCCACAAGTTTGAATGTGGATCTGGTAATAATATCCCAGCTTCAACGTGACTGCACGGATTCTTTGCATCGCTTGGGCTATAGCTTATCGCTGCATTAGTATTTTGAGGACTTCATTTGAAGTTTGGAACATACATTTGTGCATGTAGCCTATCCCAGCTCTATCCATGTTACAAATGAAGGAACCTGCACTCTATGTACAAATGTATGTACAAATGATCAACTAATATGACTAATATGACTTATTTATGATATTCCATCCAAGCATTGTTCAGTCAATGGATACGGTGGAAAATTCGCTCAGTATCAAGCTTGGGCTATGAATTATCGCTTCATTAGTATTTTGTGTCTACTCTACATTGAAAGTTCGCAGTATACAGTTGTGCTATAAGTAGGGATCACAGAAATGATGAAACAACATATGCAATGAAGATGACATATCATGGCTGAGGTTATTATACGCACTGAGAGGGTCAAGAAAAAGTTTGATATGCCATAGGTCGTGAAGACATAAAAGACATATTTTAGGCCGTTTTAGAAAATGACATATGCTCTAAAATACTGACTGAAATACAAGCTAAGCTCTTGTGGCCTATTTTCTTTTCAACCGGGCTACCAATGCAATTAAAGTACTTTGATATTGACTGTATGGCTCGAGATTCAAATGAAATTCAACCCCTTTTTTAGAAAATTCGATGTAAAAAATGGCATGATTTAGCCCTTATCAAGACATATTTCGGACACTATTTTTGACATATGTTGTGTTCCCTAGCTATACGACACAGAAGAACTGTTCTAACAGCTTTGCAGGGATGGGCAGAGGCTCGCTCAGCTCAGCTCGGAGCACTTTGCGAGCCGAGCCCTCTGTCAAGACAGCGAGCTTCCGAGCTGAGCTCTCACTGCTTCACCGAATTCTCCAGAGCCTAACAAACTAAATAACTAGTTTTAAGATATCGAGACTACTGAAATTTAATTACATGCACTAATTAGTATTTCCTCATGTTCATCATGTTCATGTGCTACGCGGTTATCGGAAATAAGAAATTGCTTTCCTTCACGACGCCAGACTAACGTCACCGCTTCGTTTCAAGCGCGCGCTTGCAGGCTTAAGACGGCATTAGCTCGCCTGAGTTGGTTCAAAGCAGAAGCATGCAAGTAGCTTTCATTTTGTTGTTGTTTGCATTTGCTGTGGTCAGCAACACCGGTTCCCAGGTCAGGCGTTTCTTGTTAGCTAGGAGGGCCCAGAACTTCACAGACGGGGTAAGTTGGAATCTTCGGCTTCGCTAGTGCCATCTGGTGCTGTCTAGATTGCGTGCACTTTATCGAGATTATTAAATTGCTTAGAGCGAGCTCCATAGTCGAGAAACTGTGCTTCACAGTCAATGTCGAAATGAAAGACGGGTGTTCAGCTCCGTCGTTATGCCGCTTGTCGGCATAATGGACGTTTTGTTGCCTTCTCTGCGCATCCGCCATTCCGAAAGCGACCCTGATCCGGCCCCGGTTACCTTTTATGCTAAGCATGTCAGCCAGTATAGTGAGGAGAACGTTTTTTTCGGTCTCACTTCTAATTCCGAGAGAAATTCTACTATACTATAGTGTAGTTATAGTAAAACACGCGAAATGTGATTCCGGGGTCGAGCGATATGTCAATCGACAGATCTCATCGAGCAGGTCTCAAAAAAACGTTTCCTCATATGACGTCAAGAGATGAAAAAGTTAGAGGTATTTTTCGTTTTGCGATGTTTTAAATACCTCTCCCGCACATCTCAATTTTGAAAACATCCCTGAAATATCTTTTCGCAGAAAACGTGTGAAAAGGTGGATAAGGGTTTAGTAAGAAGACATTTAAGCCTAAGCTTACCTCTGAGCTCATTCGAGACCTGCGCAGTCGTATATCATTATGCATAGCTACAGTGTAGGTTGCGTCAGGATGGCGGACTCATTCGAGTTTGACAATAAGGAAAACTTTTGTGCTCACTACTGTTGTGAGAAGTAGGACCAGGCTGACCGTAGAGATGAGCATTCAGCTTTTCTGCTCGGCTCTGCCCGCAGCTCAGCTGTCTCCTCCTAAACTGAGCTGAATTTTTCAGTAAAATTTTCCGTTAATTTTGAGACGACCCCTCAATTTCGACGTGATTGTGATCATATGACGTCATACTTGATGGACCGTGCTCGAAGCTCAGCTTATTCAGCTCTTCAATCTGAGCTGAAAGCTGAGCTGACCAAACACGAAGCTAAACTGTGAGTGGCCGAGTGAGTTATCCAGTCTGGGGTTGTTTATTTTCAATCTATGAACTTCGTATGATGAACCAATTAATGTATGTTTATATTGATATTGAGATTGTGCTAGTCAGACTATATCTCATCAGTTTCTTGACGTCGAAATTGGAGGATAGCTTTTTTAGAACGTTCGCAAGTGGAACTTTCGATCGACATATAGCACTATCTCTAGATCAAAAACGTTAGTTTTACTATAGTTAGTTCAATTCCGACAATGCGAGTTTTACTATAACTATAGTATAAAGTTTAATATATTTTTCAGATTTAATTTAGGAATTAGTTTACCTAAAATCCAAAAACAAACAACCCTAGTCCAGTCCAGTTAATTGGCCGCGCACACATATTGTAAAAGTTAAACAGTTGCCACATATTTGCTCCACCACGAGCTGTACACTTGCGTACGAATGTATACTCGCAAGAAATGAAACAGCATCATCGTGCTTGCTCTCTTCCTTTCTTGCTCTGATCTGCGAACTCTACTTGCAGGCCAACGGTGAGGAGTGCGCAGCGGACAAGCCCTCTGTCTTGTGGAAAAGTCGCTGCGAGGCTCGAGCTGATACGTGCTGTTGGAAGACCTACAAGTTTATCTGCACTGGCTTGAGTGCAAAAAGTCTAAATTATTACAACCGTTATCATCACCGCGGTTATGCTGCGACACAGCATCTTTGTGAACCGTACAACAAGGATAACACGTTGCACTCGTGGTTACCTGATCATCTGAAGAACTCCAGCAAAACTTCATAGATATATGTTTTACTGTGTAGCGTTAACTTAGACGATGTAGGATGAGTCTAAGGTAGCACTTTATTAAAATGATGAGAAAGGTTGGTACATGGAAGGTGGTTAACTGAATGCGTGCTGAATGGAAACTACAGGTGACTTTTATAGCGGTCACCTGGGAGAAGTGAGAGAGGTCAAGGCGGCGAGTTCAATTGAGAGACAATATGGCGCCGAAGTTGAGAGGTGTAATTAGCAGATAGAGTTCGATTAGCATCTATATGTCCAGAACCTCTACACTCTCCCCCTTGGTTTGTACATCTGCTCTACGGAGGCTTGAATAACTTTAACTGCGAGACATTAATGATACTGGTGACTTGGCTATGACTGCTCCTATCGAGCTGAACTGTATTCGGACTGGTGATTTTGAGAACCTTGTAAGGTCCCTCATTGTTCGGAGAGAGCTTGTTCCGGGACGGATGGTTATCAGCAACAACCATGGTCACTAAATCGCCCTCTTTGAAGGTGCTGAGTTGACGTTTAGGATCTGTTTTCGCTTTTAACCGTTCCATGAAGGCCCTTGTATTGACCAGGGCCTGAGAACGTGCATCTTCAACGGTACAGGGAAGGTTGTCGATAGGTGCAGTGCCAGCAGGGTGACGACCGTACATGAGGAAGAATGGCGTGAACCTCGTCACGTCATGAATAGTCTCATTGTACTCGCTTGTGAGGTCGTTTAGGTGACTGGACCATTTCAGTTTGGGCTTCTCAAAGGTCTTCATCTTCATTCTCTTGATCACGTTGTCGTTTACTTTCTCACACATGCCGTTGGTCTGAGGATGGTATGGTGAGGTTTTCAGATGCTTCACTGAACGACTTTCGAGGAAATGCCTGAACTGACTGCTGGTGAAGTTGGTTCCACGGTCAGTGAGAAGCAGAGCTGGTTTAAGGCCACTCTTGAACAGGCTTGTGAGGCAATTGATGACAGTTGCAGTTGTGTTCTTTGGTGTGGGGAAGGTCCACAGATACCTCGTCGCGTGGTCAATAACCACTTGAACGTACTTTGCCTTCGATGAGCTAGCCACGGAACCCATCACTATGGTGTCCATGCCCCACCGTTGGTTCGGCTCAGACAAAGCTTCTAAAGGGGTCAAAAGTCCGATGGTTCTCTGACCATGTGGCTTGACCATCTGGCAAGGTTCACAAGAACCTATCACTGACTTGACATCCCTGGACATCTGCAGCCACCAAAATCTAGTTTGAAGGAGACGAAGGGTCTTGTTGACTCCAACGTGCCCGTGGCTCTCATGGTAGAAGCGGATGAGACTGCTGCGGAGACGATCTGGAACAATTTGGCGGATGAGACCTCTCTTGCTGGTACAGGCCACTCCATCCCGAATAATGTCAGATTTGATCGCCTCTGCTCGCTGGGCTTCGATGAGTTCATTGCTGCTGAACGGCTCAGCTTGACCGAGAAAAGACTGTGCAATGAAGTTGATGGCATCATCGCCAGCCGAACGATCACTGAAGGTATCAATGGGAAGTGGCGACCTTGAGAGTGCGTCGGCGTGCTGCATCAATGTTCCTTTTCGATGATGTATTGTAAAAGTGAACATGGACAGGCGTATGAACCATCGATGCAACCTGCCTTTCAGCTTCGGGCTCTCTTTGATCCATTGGAGAGCCGAGTGGTCGGAATAGACAGTGAATGGAAGGCCAAGGTAGGGATACCAATGTTCAACTGACTCGACTACAGCGAGACCTTCGAGATCTGTGGCGTGCCAATTCTCTTGTTGCGGAGAGAGACGTTTAGAAAAGTATTCAATGACTACAAGGTCTCCGGTTGGTCCAGGCTGCATCAGAATGGCCCCAATACCCACTTTGGAAGCATCGCAAAATATCTGGCACGGTGATTCAGGATTGTAAAGAGCCAGAGCTGGTGGGCTAGTGAGCAGGTGCTTCATCTGTTCAAAGGTGCTGTTCATTTCTTCGGTCCAGCTGATAACCGTCGGCCGGTCGTTTCTGGTAGCCCGGATCAACGGAAAGGCGTTTTCCGAGAACCTTGGCACAAAGGTTCGCAGCACGCTACAGAGAGCGATGAACCTTTGAAGCTGTTTCTTTGTTGATGGTCTCTTGAAACTTGAGACTGCTAGAACCTTGTTTGGGCTAGGCAGTTTCTCATTGTTTCCCACAAGGTACCCGAGGATTTGAAGGCTCCTCTGGGCATATTTGCACTTTTCAGGTCTAAGTTTTACATTGTATTGCTTGAACCTGCTGAAAACAGCTTCTAGAACCTTCTGATGATCAAGCAGTGTCCCACTGGAATAAATAACGACATCATCAATGTAGTTGAAGCAGGACTCATACAGCAAGGGACCTAGAATATGCTTCAATATCCTTGTGAAAGACGCTGGCCCGTTCTTGACCCCCATGGGCTTAACGAGCCATTCGTACTGACCGAACGTCGTGCAGAAAGCCGTTTTCTCAATGTCCTCCGGGTCCATCGGTATTTGATGAAATCCCCAAGCGATATCCACAGTGGTGATGTGTGTGGCCCCATAGAGACGGTCAAGAAGGTCAGGAATGTGGTCGATCGGTTGCTGTTCCGGTATGGTTACTTCGTTCAGAGCGGTGTAGTCAATCACCATCCGGTAACCTTCCGGTTTACGAGGAACAACAAAGGCCGGAGCAGCGTAGGGGCTACATGATGGTCTTATGAGGTTTCTCTTGATGAAGTCGCTTATGATGGCTCTCATCGCTTCAGTATGGTGACATTGCAGACGGAACGGCTTTTTGCTCATAGGTTCGTGAGGATGCGTCCGAATGTGGAAAGGTTCAAATTTGATGTGACCCACGTCATTTTCATTTCTTGCAAAAATAGATGGAAATTTGCTGATTGTTGACTGGATTTCTGAAGGTATCGGTGTGCTCTTGCAATGTTCCTTCAGCTCTCCAGGAGGGTTCAGATGGTCCGGAGAAGGGTCTTGATGGGCTCGAGAAGGGTTCAGATAGTTTTGATGGTTTCCAGAAGGGTTTTGATGGTCTGGAGAAGGGTCCAGATGGATTTGATGGTTTCCAGAAGGGTTTTGATGGTCTGGAGAAGGGTTCAGATGGATTTGATGGTTTCCAGAAGGGTTTTGATGGTCTGGAGAAGGGTTCAGATGGATTTGATGGTTTCCAGAAGGGTTTAGATGGTCCCGAGAAGGGTTCAGAAGGTCTCGAGAAGGGTTCAGATGATCTCGAGAAGGGTTCAGATAGTTTTGATGGTTTCCAGAAGGGTCTTGATGGTCTGGAGAAGGGTTCAGATGGCGTTGAAGGTCTGGAGAAGGGTTCAGATAGTTTTGATGGTTTCCAGAAGGGTCTTGATGGTCTGGAGAAGGGTTCAGATGGCTTTGATGGTCTGGAGAAGGGTTCAGATGGTCACGAGAAGGGTTCAGATGGTCTCGAGAAGGGTTCAGATGGTCTCGAGAAGGGTTCAGATGGTCTCGAGAAGGGTTCAGATGGTCTCGAGAAGGGTTCAGATGGTCGAGCAGACCTGCAGATGCTGTGTGAGCCAGGCCAGGCCCCAGAAGCGCTCTTCGCTCCCTCACGAGGAGGTGCATATCGAACGCGTCCAACGCATCGAGTCCTAGAAGGATAGGCCAAGACAGTTGTCGGAGAACATGAACGGTGATAGGACGAGTGATGTTTTTGATGCTAACGGGAATAACTGCGCGACCAATGCTTGCTGTGATACCATCAATGTGTTTTATTCCAGAAGTAATATTCGAATAACTGATGTTCATGCTTTTCATGAAGGCTTCTGAGGCCAATGAAATATCGCTACCACAATCGAGGAAAGCCTTGATCTTTCTGTGATAGATGACGGTATCTTCAAGGATGAATTTTGACATTGGTCGCTGCTTCAGTTTCCCGAATGGGAAACACTTTCGTCTCGAACCTTCACAGAGGTCTCCGAACGCTGGTCAGGCTTCCTATTTGGGCACTCATTGTGCCAGTGCCACTCCGTTTTACCCAGGTCCTTGCAGAAGCGGCAAGGCCTTGGTGGTTTCCGCTGGTTGTCTGCCGGTTTTGAGCGTTTCTCGATCTTGTTGGTTTGTGGCATGGTTCGATCAACGTCTGATGACTTGAACGTTCTACTTGAGGACTCGAGCTGGAGGGCCACAGAGAGCCATGCTTGAGGCTCCTTCAGCTGAGCGCTGATCAGAGCTGTTCTGAAGGATTGCGGCATACCTTCAGTGAGCATTGCAGTCTGGTCCAGCGGGCTGAGTCCGGTTTGCCGTAGCATCTGCATCTTCTCGTTGTAGTAACATAGAACGTCCTCTGAACGTCTCAAGTAACGCTTCTGAGCTTGGATCACTGGACTCACCAGAACGTAGCCAAAACGTGCTATCAGATTTGCTTTGCAACTAGCCCAGGTCAGGGTATCGATTACTGGTATAACGTCTTCTGCAAACCAGTTCATGGCATCACCAGCGAGGTAGCGCAGAAGGGCGCGAAGCCGCTCATGGTCGGTCTTCTCTTCAGTCACCAATTCAAACATACTGACCCATGATTCTACTCTGACGCTCGAGTCATGCGAGCCAGTAAATCTAGCGATGAGGAGCCGATGATCCACTTGCTCGTTGCTTGCTGGTGGTGTGCTTGAGATGGTGACATCGAATTCTGCGTTTGAGGCTTGCTTGTTGCGACCACGTGCCATGTCAACCTATCCTGCTGACTGCGCCAAATGTAGCGTTAACTTAGACGATGTAGGATGAGTCTAAGGTAGCACTTTATTAAAATGATGAGAAAGGTTGGTACATGGAAGGTGGTTAACTGAATGCGTGCTGAATGGAAACTACAGGTGACTTTTATAGCGGTCACCTGGGAGAAGTGAGAGAGGTCAAGGCGGCGAGTTCAATTGAGAGACAATATGGCGCCGAAGTTGAGAGGTGTAATTAGCAGATAGAGTTCGATTAGCATCTATATGTCCAGAACCTCTACAACTGAATAAATGTAGTGAACCGAAACCGTATCGTATCTCAATATCAGGTCAAATTAAGTTCAAGCCGTGTACTCGAAACGAATGAACAGTAAGCGAACAACAACTGCAACCGAAATTAACGACGGGGAAGCTGTTATTGTCAGTACTGTTCAAGGCGAGAAACTAATTTGTAATTTGCGTGAAAATGAAAAATCAGAAACTATCGATTGGCGAAACAGTAACGTATCTCCGCTGACTTTTGTTCAGCTGTGACTATTACCTTAATATCTAAAGATTGTTGAGGTGCACATGTTTTTTTCTTTCCGAGCAATCAACACTCTGGGTAATTCAGCAATGTCAGTCAAGCAGTCTTCGCCTTCCAACATCTACTGTCGGTGTCTAATCCGTGCTGTCATGTAGACGGGCTGCAAACGATTCTTTTCAGCCCTGGTTTTTGCGACGCCAAATTTATCGGCAACATGGTGGTAGAAGAAGTTGAAGTAGTCATACATTCCAATGACTGAGAACCCAAGCCACAAGCTTATGAGGCCACACACGTATGATATGAATTCGATTGTCTGTAAATGAAGATGTAGCAAACATACAGTAGTGTAGTCCACTAATCAGGATACATACGTCAAACTTCTTGATTGATTGATACACAGTCTTCTCATCGATGGCGTATCGTACCGATATCGTAGCGCAGCATTCACGCAAGTCTCTCCAGCGGCTGTCATTCACTGCAGCGGTTTCCTGAAAAATAAACACACGAAATTGCGCCACCTAGAGTAGGCTACTTATAAAACAGTGTACCTACGATGACTTCATCTGAAGGCCATAGTTCCTTCGTGACCTCGGACGAGTAGCGAAGTTGTCTATGAAACAAGTCAGGAACAGCGATATCGCATTTGAAGATAGAAGCTTACATGCAGTCATTGTCGCACTTGACAGAGCATCCTGCCGTGAATTGAGCGAAACAGCGTTCGAAGTCGACGAGATGTTCTGGATGTTTCAGACTAATCGACTTGCCAAACCGATTCGTCTTCCAGTCACACAGGGTAAGGTTGTTCTGATGAGTAGTATTGAAGGTACTGACGTAGGGCAACTCCGGGGGCCAGCATTTGCATGCATTCCTTGTATGTTTCCCAAGACAGCCAGTCATACAATCCCGCCTGGATGAAGGTGTATCAAGAATGGGATGTAGCTTCTTATTTGTCCCTTTGCGACCTTTCAGATAATTTCTGCATCTACTATCAAACGGTGGCTCTAGTAAGATGGTCTCTTGCGCTTGAATATAGATCTGGTAGTAATATCCGGGCTTTAACTGGATGACGTGTTTAGTTTGCATCGCAGGTACCACGAAGTTATCGTGGATCAACATAGTAGCTTGAGATTGCGTATTCAGTGCCACAGTGTCATTGGATCCAAAGTTTATGTGGAAGCGAATCAACTCTTTGCGATGTAAACGCACCTGTGATGGCTCAGCGTCACCAATTTGGGCTTCATTGCCTGTGAGTTATTTATCGATCACTATTTGACATCGATCAATACACGACTTACTTAGTATTACAGGAGCTGTTGAATAATCCATGTCAGCAGTGAACTTATTTACTTCTTCCTTATCTGTGCCATGAAAGAATGTGAAGCACTTCTTACCCGCTACCTGAAATGTTGCAATGTGATTGTCATAGGTTTCACAAAGATTGCCTCCAGTTTGCTCATCGCAAGCACACTTTGTGTAGCTCGTATTGAAGAATTCAGAGTACAAGATGGACTTGTCAAGTAGGGTTTCCACCGAGTGTTCGCTTAGAAATTTCGAGGAATATAAGTCTAGCGTTTCTTGTCGCTAAACAATATCCGTGATTTAATGGTGTATCAACACAAATAATTCCTACCTCATTCGAGCCACTGGTTTGAGCCATATCGTCTTCAAATCCTTCCATGTTTCGAAAGGATGATCTCCTCAATCTGTGTCATTAGTTTGCAGTAATACATACGTGAGTAAGTCTATTTGTAATAGTTACCCAATGTCGCTGCAAAATGTGATACCCGGCAGGGTCACGTTGGTATTCTTCTTGATGGAAACTACGACATTGTATGGGAAACCCAAGTAGAGATTCAGAACAGTGACGGCTTGATAAGCACATCCTATAAACCCGAAGGCTAAAAGCACAGTTCTGACTAGAAGTTTGATACTTTCAGCCATCTTTCAAGTTACTCCTAGAAAGGCTTGAATACGAGTGGTCTCGGCACTTACCGCTCAGCCTTTTATAATGATTCGTTTGTGTACATTTCCTGAAACTGTATCAAAATGTTTCCTACAAGTAGTCATTTGGTTACGTGACACATAACTTTGATATGTAGCTAATTGAGAAGTAATGGAACTGCGTCAAGAAGTAATGGTTTGTCAAAAAGTTCCGCAGGTCATTTGCAGAAATAAAAAAGAAGCAAACTTCTTTGTTTTTGACCGTTTCCTAGATGGTGTTGTGAATACTTTCGGCTCGTGAGAGCGATATGAGAAGTAAAAACATGTGGAGTTCATGGCTTTTCTGCTGTTGGCAAGTAGATGGCGCTGCGATGGCATTTCTGTTGAGACCTCGTGAGGATAATGCCATTTTATGCTCGAGAGGATTCATTTTATTGACCGCTAATCATTCAACTTGACGACATCATCCGTTTCACTTTTGGTCAACTAATGTATATAGTACTTCATCGAAGGCCTCACACAGCTGTGAAAGAGTAAGGGACCGTTGAAGAATTTGTATCGCTCGTGGGCTCTTCACGGGAGTAAACTTTGCTAAACTTCCAGCCATCTTTCGAGTTACTCGGAGAAAGAGTTCCAACGAAGTTCCGGGTCGGAGCCATTGCCAGCAGCCACATGAAGCAACGATTCGAGCGACTAGAGGCGATAGTAGCCAGTAAGTTCACCACTCCTTCATACAGTGAGGTTGCGAAAGCACAGCTAGAGCGAGAATCGGCAACGTCAATTGAAGTGAAGCCCATTCAAGCAGTTCCTACTTTGGCACTCAAGCTAGACATCACTGATGGCGTGACTCTGATCCCTCAAGGTCTTGAAGAAGCTCTGAAAGAAACCATTCCTACGCGTCATCGAGATGGAGGAGTATCTCGCAGGAGATTCCTGGGCAAGAAGTCTCTGCTAATTGTTACCAGGGATGTTGAAGCAAAATCGTATTTGGAGTCCCAGATCAGAACGAAAATGAAAGACCTGTGCAGCACAAGTGAACCTTTTTACAAGATGCCCACCGTGAAGATTGAAGGACTAGACAACCATGACTCCGGGGAGGAGCTAAAGGCAGTTCTGCAGCACAAATTTCCGCAGCATGCTGAGAAGATGAAAATAATATTCTTACACAAAACCCACAGTGGAAACCAGCAAACTGCTATAGTCCGCGTCACGAAAGAGATTTATGCCAATCTGGTTACCACCGGTGAACTGTACTTCAAGTATTCTAAATTGCGCATCAAGAAGCATACACATGTCACCGTCTGTTACAAATGCAAAATGTACAGACATATCTCAACGAACTGCCCAAACAAGACCAGCTGTAGCTACTGTGCAAACGAGCACTCACACAAAGAATGCGAAAACAAGTACAAACCTGAAACTTTAATTTGTTCTGTCCGTGAACAGTTCAATGTGATCAACAATCCCACGAAGCCGACCAACCACCGTCGCCACATCGGGGACTGCCCACACCGCAGAAAGGCTCTCGAAAACACAGAGGCTCAGACCGAGTATCAAGCTCCGCCTCGGAGCTCACTCCTAGAGCCCAAGCTCCGGCAAGGAGCAGACAGTAAGACACTAACACCTCAGCCCGAAGTTCCCATGAGCTAATTCATTACTCCTTAACATAAAGTAAATGATTTCTTCACCAACATATTCACTAAGCTAAACCGTTAAAGTTGTATGAATCCATGTCTGTTATCCTCACGCATAGTGAGGGCCAATAAATGCCACCTCACTGGAAAAAGTCAAGGACAGAAATAAAAAAGCGAACTTCCTGAGTTGATTAAACGGTTGGCCAGTAGATGACGCTGAAAATACGTTTTATTCCTGGCCTAGTGAAAATATCACAGGTTGAAAGCGCTAGCTCTAGCGTGATAGCAATAGATGAATTTAAGAAGGTAAACTTCTTGAAATACACGACATGGTAAACTAAAATCAAGGCAAACTAACGAGAACATCCAGTTGGAGCAAAAGACTAAAGTTACTCTTACTTGCTACCTACTTGCTTTAAAAACAGTTTTCGCGATACTTACCGTGCCATGTCATAAATGGAGAAAAAAAACGGAGCTTCGGCAAAAGTAATGGTTTCTCAAATAGTTAGCAGTCACTTGCCAAGAATAAAAGATAAGCTTGGAGCGAAACTTAATTATTTTTGACTCTTTGCTAGTAGATGGCGCTGCGTATACATTTAGTTTGTGACAGCTAATTTCGAGGTGGAAACAAGCGAAGCCCATAGCTTTTCTACTAAATATGGTGCTAAGATGGCATTTCTGTTCTGGTGTCTTGTGAGAAAAGCGCCATTCCTGTGATCGAAAGGATCAATTATTTCCACCGCTAGGGAATGAACGTAGCTTGTCTCATGATCTTTCTGATCTATACCTCAAACATTCGATACATTGTACAATGATATTCAAGATGAACACATGCTCAAAAATGTAAGAGATTTTGGAGAGACAGTGCACAGAAATTCTACGCCCACATGTTTGCTAATCAATCTATGGAAATATGTCCTCAAGTCTTGTACTACAATAGGAGTAGGAACCAAACCAAGCTACCAGCCATTAGCGCCTTTAAAGTGAAGTTTCCGGCCATATATTTGCCATCTTTCAGGATGATTCACACAAATCTTCCGTTTTTTGTTTCGCGGAGGTGTGTAGACCGGAGTTTGTAGGCGAATCTCTTTAGGCACTTCTTTCGAGCCACAAAATCTATCTGCGGTGAGATGATAGAAGAAGTTGAAATAGTCGTACATCCCGATGACTGAAAATCCAAGCCACAAGCTTATCAGGCCACCCACGTAAGATATGAATTCTATTGTCTACGTATGATTCATGTGTGAAAACGAATCAATTACTTGAGAACCTTACCTCGTACTTCTTCATGGATTGGTACACAGTAATCTCTCCGGTAGCGTATCGTACTGATATCGTAGCGCAACATTTACGCAAACTCGTCCAACGGCTGTCGTTTCCAGCTACTTTCTGAAAAAAAATGTTGAAGATAAGACAGGGGCGCCATCTAGCGTTGTTATGTGCTAGACTACTTACGATAACTTCATCCGACGGCCACGGCTGGTGTCTCATTTCGGACGTGTAGCGATATTGTCTGGCAGTTGTGGAGAAAAAGAAGAGCGGTGATTTAAAGCTTTGAACATTGAGATGGTACGAAAAAAACTCAGCGTCGAATTACAAATTGAGAGCAATCTTTTTTGCGCATCATCGTGCATCCGATAAATTTGCTCAGCAAATGCTTACATGCAGTCATTATTGCACTTGACAGTGCATTGTGGTGTGAATCGAGCAAAACAGTATTTGAAGTCGGGAGGAGGCGCACTTGACTCGGTAGGACTATTCTCATCCCAAACACAAAGAGTAAGATTGCCCTCGTGACCTGTGCCCACAGTGGTGGCGTAGGGTAATTCCGGTGGCCAGCATCCGCACGTCATAATGGTGTGATTTCCAAGACAATCAACCATACAATCACGCCTAGAGGAAGGTGTATCGAAAATAGGATGAGGCTTCTTCTCCGTCACTTTGTGACCCTTCAGATAAGATCTACATTTGCTGTCGAACGGTGACTCCAGCAATACCGTTCTCTGGGCTTGAATGTAGATCTCATAGTAATATCCCGGCTTCAGTCGAATGACACGATACCGTTGAGTTGCAGGTATCATGAAGTTCTCATGAATCAGCATAGTTGCGTAAGATGGCTCGTCCAGATTCACCGTATCGTTCGACTCGAAGTTTATCTGAAAGCGGATGATTTCCTTGGGCTGTAAACGTATCTCTGAGGGCTCGGCGTCCCCAACGCTGGTCTCGTTGCCTGTAATCAGTAAACTCATCACTAATTGGCATGTAACCTGAAAAAACTCACTCATCAGTTCAGGTGTCGTAGAATAGCCAATGTTAGCCCTACACTTGTCAACCTGGCTCTTGTTCGTGGCATGAAATAAGGTGAAGCACTTATCGCCCGCTTTTTGGAAAGTTGCCACGTATCCACCATATGTCGAGCAAAACTTGCCTCCAGTTTGCTCATCGCAAGCACACTTTGTGTAGCTGGTGTTGAAGAATTTCGAATACCGAATGGACTTGCGAAGCAAGGTCTCGACAGATTTCTCGCGGCGAAATTTCAGAGAGTACTCGTCCAGTATTTGTTGTTGCTGAAACAAAGTCATGATTGAGTCACCAGCGCATCTCGATTCCTACCTCTTCCGAACAGTTGTTTTCCTTCAGCTGTTTCATCTTCTCATTGAATCCTTCCATCTCTTGCAATGAAGATAGTCTCACTCTGTGATAGCGTATTCTCAGATAAGTACAAAACCTAGTTCGATTCTTACCCAATATCGCTACAGAATGTGATGCCAGGCAGTGACACATCGGTGTCCGATTGGATGGAAACCATGACATTGTACGGGAAACTAAAATAGAGGTCCAGAATGCTGATTGTTTCATAAGCACATCCAATCAGGCTGAAGAATATCAGAACCGTTTTGACTAGAAGTTTTATGTTTCCAGGCATCTTTCAACTTGCTTCCACGAGGGCTTTGGTTGAAGTAATATTAGCAGTGCGAGTTTGGCACTCACTCTTCAACTGCTCGTTTCCATTTCCTGCAAACAAATTCCAAGGCTTCCCACAAACAATTAAGTAAATACGTGACTAGTTGAGCTAATACACCGCTAATCGAAAATGAACGGAATTGTGTCGAGGAAAGTAACTGTTCATCGAAATGTCCGCAGTCACGTGCAGAAGCTAAAACTTGCGAACTTCCTAGCTTTTCCACTAATATTGTAGATGGCGCTGAGAAAAGGTTTTGTTGGTGACTTGTGAGAATAGTCATTGATAAGATTGTTAAGCCTACAGTGGCGCCATCAGGCGGCTACTAGAAGCGACCCCGACCGGCCGAATGGGAGAGGCCAGCTTCGTTGTCAAGCGGGGCAGTCACGTCTGATTTGATAACTGATTTCTGTGACCCTTATTATCTAGCGTACTCTAATTAAACAGTCTTCAGTAATTAAGTTGATTCGAGTTATTAATTGTACCAAGTGTGATACGGGTGAACGAGGACGTCTCAAGAGCACTTGAGACAAGAGTACAAGAGCCTGCCGCGTAACAAAGACTGTAGCACCGTCTCTGACCCAATGAAATCGCATATGTGCGGCCTTACTTAGAGTTCTCATCTCTTTCTGTGGCTACCATACTGTATTTAGCACTTAGTGAAACAAGGTGTCAACCCTAAACCTATCATTGGATTTATTTATTGCTATACTTGAAATCGAACCCAACATCATTCTTTCCGTTGGTCGGCAATTTACTCATTCGCGTATCGGACCCTTTGACGAATGCTGGACACGCGTGACTTCGACGCTGTGGGTTCTGTTGGTGTCCATCTTGATGTTAACATGAAAATAACCACGATGCCTGAATAGAGATTGAGAATTTTATCTGTGGGATCGTACCGATATTATTCCCTGATGATGGTTTGCTGATTTTCTTGAAATAGTGATTTAACTCAAAGAGATAACCCGATTGATACGGTCGGTTGAAGCTGTGGCCAATAAGCTAAGTTGTGATGCGTATAAACACACCGGGCGGATAATATTTGAAAACTACAATTTCTCGAGCGTTGAGTTCTTGAAGTTCTATGACAAGAACCTCATGTTTTGCGCAGCATTCTTTTCGAATGCCTGATCCCATCGACTACTGTATGATAGAAACCCAAGAATGAGAATCCCATCCACATACTGATGAGGCCTCCAACGTACGATACCAGTTCGATGGGCTACAGCGAATATAGTAAGTCAAGGTAAGACATGTTTGGTACTTACAGCAAACTTGGGATTGTGTTGGCTCACAATCTTTTCACTACTCCAGTAGCGAATAGAAACAACCGCCTTTTCCTTTTGATATTCAAGAAGTCTCGCTTTTGTGGTTTCATCGCTCGCGTTCTGTAAAAAACAATTCATAAATAGAGTAAATGGTAGGATTCAACAGACAATTTTCTCCTTGGAAGGCCACACTGTATTTTGGATCCTGACATCGAACTCTGTGATTCTGTGAGAAAGCGTGTTATTCGGACATCTATTCAAATGTTGAGCTATTATTACTCACAGGCAGTCTTGTCTACAAATTTCGTTGCATAGGGAATCATACATAGCGAAGCAATCGTCGTAGACTGCGGAAAGATTTAGCGACCTCTTTTTAGCCAATTTAACCCAGTCACATGTTTCGATGAAAGCGAAGTTGACATTCTGCTCTTTGTCGTTGACTTTGATTGTAACATTTTGTTCATAACCTTGAAGATACGGTATTTCCGGAGGCCAGCATTCACATTTGAGCAAGGTTCTCTTAGCAAGACACCCGATGCGACAATCGTCCCTTGACAATGGCGCATCCAAGTAGGGATGAACCCCTTTCTTCCTACCTTTGTCGTACTCTCGCTGATTTTGGTGGACATAATCAAAACACCTCGATTCGTAGGGAGCCTCGAGCAATATTGTCTCCTTTTTCGTCACGTAAAACTCGTAGTAATAGCCCGGGTAAAGATAGAATCGTCTTTTTCGGGTGTCCGGGGATTCACTTGGGTCGTGAATGGATATTGTGCCAAACACTGGGGCGTCTAGGATCGTATATTCGCCCGGCTCAAAGTTCAGTACCATTCGCAAAACTTCGTTCGGTTGAAACGGTTGGTCAGCCACTTCTACTCTCAGCGACTGGTTTCCGTAAATTATTGGCGACTGTCCGTATCCAGGTTCTACTGAGACCTCTTCTATCTTGAAGCCTTTAGACTCGTGGAATAGTGTGAAGCAGTTACCGATTTGCTGTGACGTAGTTAACGGGTTTACCAGATACCCACAGGTGACACTCGTGTTACCCTGAGAATATAGTTTGGAAGACCGAAACGAGGAAAGAAAGATGGCAACTTTGATGCTTATGAAAAAGCGCCAGCACTAACCTTCTCATCGAAAGCGCATGCCAGAGTCTCGTTGTTCACATACTGGGCAAATGAGGGACCGTTGTTCACTGTATCACTGATAGGTGCTTCTAGTATGATACGGACATACTTATCTATCAAGTCTTGAAGTTCCTAGAGCGAAAATATGTTAGGTACAGTAGAACTTGGTTTGATCACTGACCTTTTTCCCTTTTTCGCCTTTTGCCTCCAATGTTTTATAATCTTCAGTGAATTCCTTCGCTTTCAGATCGGCCATGTTTGCTGTATACCTCTTCAGATTTGTTAGGGTTATTCTACATTCAGAAAGAAATCAAGACATAAAAAAGGCAGTACTTACATACACGTAATACTCACGTATTCCCGTTGCACAGCGTGATCCCAGGTATGGTTAAATTGGAGAGCACGCTTTTAACATCGACAACTGTTGGGTACTGAAAAAATAGGTTAAGAATCTGAAAGCACTGATAAAAGCAACACCCGGAGCAGGTTAAAGCGAAGATGAAGAAGATGGCTTTGGCCCATCTTGATGTCTTGTCTTCAGCTTGAAAAGAAGAAAGACGTCTAATTGGTTGCCAGTTCAACTCAGGTCTCAAATACCGAGTGGCCGGGCGAGCCAATGGCGGTCGAACTGGTTGCCAGTTCCGTTCAGTTCCCTTTCTGTAGGTTACCATGTCGAAGCACTTCTTGAAGAACACTGAAATGAATTTCATGGCTTGATGCTGATTCAATGTCAACCATATCCAAAGGTCTCGTTTAATTTATATTCTCGAAGTGAGGTGGAAACCAGTAATTAAGGTATGAAGCTCTCTATTTCTAACAGAGTTCCATTCGCTCCAGGAAAGACACGATTTCTTGGTTCTCAACAACATCCGTCGTAGCGTGATACAGTTGTACAGAAAGTTTCCGGTCATTAGCGAACATTTGCTGGAGTATGGACTGGAGTAAGACCGGAAAGGCTTCATTTTGAGTGATGTGCTGGAAATTTGAGCACAGAAACTTCATGATAATCAAGAACCACTCCGGAAACTCATTTGATGGTCCTTCAAACATCCTGAAAAATGTTTCCAAAGCACCAAGAATATGCAAGAAGATTTCTTCAGAGTTTCCTTGGATTGGATAAGCTAATTCCAGAGAGATAACTTCTCGCAATCGTCTCACATACTTGACTGATGATACTCCGAGCAAACGAACGAATGGGACCATATTTTTCCACACCGCACATTTCATGGCATGATTCGTTGCCGTCTCAGCTCGCCTTAGTACTTCATCGAAAAGATCGTCTAACTTTGTGTCTGATATGGTTAAAACGTTCAGTTTTAGCGACCTGATCACGGAAAGAAGACAAGGTAATAGATGCTCAATCAAATCAACATCCTGGTGAAATATTTGCAACTTCAGCGAATGCACAAACAGATCATCAGCTCCGCGGTCAACCAGATCTCCCAAGGAAACAGTGGCCGACATGTGTTGAACACAATCTATTCCCAGAATCTTGAACGGAACATGGTGATGTTTTAGTAACTTCAGGGACAAGGGTAAAACTTGGCCAAAATGCTTGAGAAGCTGCCGTTCGTTGCATGACAAGATCACTTGATGTAAAGGCGCAAAATCATGACCAGGCTCCCCGTCGTCCAGTTGTTCCTTATATTTTTGCAGAACCTCATTCTGGAATAGAGAAGTTTCAATTAATTGGAAGAACAGAAGTGTAAGAACTAACCAAGTTATCACTTTGAGCCATGTTTTTCCTTTTGATATTACCGCAACATGTGACAGTCGCTGAGAACAGCGCCACCTGTTGACCACATTCAGATGCATAATTTAAGTCCCCTGTTTGAAGTAGCAGCAAAGAACGCTTTTTCTATATAATCTCACGAACTTATCCGAACCACTTTTTGTACTCCACCTCTTTGGGAACGTCTGAGTTTTTTAGAGACATATTCAAGAGTGCACGGCTTCAAAGAACTTATTTTATTTCCTTCGTAAGCTATACAAGATGAGAAAAGACTTCAAGCTATGTATGTATCTCGCAAAGCAGAGAATGTAAAGAGGGGTGAAGTTCTAATTGTTAAAATTATTGGCGATCGGGGAAGATTATGCTATTTCACTATAATCTCTCATGCAATATCTCTTTGCATACTGACGAAGCATGCAGTATATAAATATATGTGTGTTTGTATATCAGTCATTTAACTACAGAATGTTGCGTCAATCGGCTTCAGACCAGTCATACTTCGACGCCCGTATTTTGAGCCGATGCAACATTAGCGGCAATTCGTCGAGTGTGTACCGATATCGCAAAGTATGGTCCGACGGTTCACATTTCTTGCACAGATGGTCCTTGTGGTAAATGCAAACTAGTTTTTCTAAATGGGAAAAACGAGACAGTCAGAGAAATGGTTTTTGATTTGAAACGCTTACTCTTGCTACAAACACAAGTAACAGCTGACAAGAAGCATGTGGTCTTGCAGTGTTCGCACTGTCTCTCATCGTCCGGCAGTAGTTCATACGCTTCTCTCTCAGCCTGTGTGACTCCCCATTCCAGCAACTCGAGACGCTTCTTTCTTTCGGCGTCAACCATTCGCAGCATGTCGTGGTAAGTTGCCGCCGATATCTGGACACCAAGTTTGTCGGCATCACTTCCCATCTTGCAGATAAGTTCATCATGACTGAACACTGGATAACGGTGAAGTCTAGAGTAGTGAGTCATGCAAACTCGTCCAATAGGCAGCCAGTCGGGAGGAGCGAAATTAACAGCTTCGGCAAAGTTCAAGCCTTGATTATAACCAGCGTGATATGCTCGAGGAAAGGTGACCACAAACTCGCCGGCATTTTGATGTACTTTATAAATCTACGAAATAAACTCATTAAATACAAAAAAAATAAAAGAGACAAAACTCACGGGAACACCATCTTGCATTAGAATATTCGGATTGCAGATTGTTACTAATTGATGAAGGAGATCTGGTTGAGACTCGAAAAGCTCGGGAGCTATTCTTTTCATTGCTCGTTCGAAGGTATCGGCATGTTCTCCGGGAACTCCGTACCAAGATTTGGGCTCTCCCCAATGAAGATAGTTGATCGAGTACGACCAATGGTCTTCATTATGCCAACAAAATGTCGAGAAACACATGCCAACGTACCTAAATTATGATAGTTATATTTGAGAAAAGCCCACTTCAACAAGACCAACTCACATCCAAGGAACGATCATTCCACTGATGTTGGTATTGATGTGCTTAAACACACTGCCTTCCAGAATGGGCAAGTTGTTGAGATTCCATGCATGCTCGGCGTACTCCATCTCTTTTTCGGGTAAATGTTTCATTTCAGGTGTCGGGAAACCGGAACCGTAGTCATTTGTGTGCAGATCAGCGCCATATTCCACAGTAACGGTGTCTTCCATACAAGCCACAATTCGCCAGAACTCGCGTTCCACGACATTCAGAGGCACCTTCTATTCAAACAAAAAAACATTATTCAGCATCAAACTATACTAGATTGTCTCTCACATGAGGTTCCATTCGAAAGTAATCCGCCTTGAAATTGTCAGCAATTTCACCAAATTCACTCAGTGAGTAGTCTCGTTGCGACTGAGCAAACCCAAATTCATGGGTGAATGGCTGCGGCTGACTCTGGACTAGGTAAGCTATACATCGAGCACACCGCCAAGTTCCTAGAACAAGTTCAATTTAGTAAACAATCAAGATAGGGGATGGGACTGCAATTGAAGTCAACTCTAGACATTTTCCAGCCTGGCTCGTCATTTGTGTACCTTTGGGCATATCATTAAGGGAGGGGATAAGGCAGTGGAGGTGGTATCGGTTTTGACATTCTGCACACGTTATTAGCTGATTCGTTGGTTGCCCTTCTCCGCAAGCGACACAACCCTAGACGGAGACAAAAATTACTGTTAAGTATTTTCAGAATTGGTTTAAGTACTTTAGATGAGTCCACATCAACAATAGGCTGTTGTGTTTCGTCACTGATAGAAGTAGCGTTGGAAAAGCCAGGCATTTTCGGTCCTGCCCCATATACCTGTAGTTTTTTCAGCTCCTTATTATTCTGACCGGCTAAGCTTGAGGGAAGAGTGATGAATTTATTCTGAGATGCTTGGTTCTTCCTTGCCAGCCGACGTGGAGATGGTCGAAGCATTTTTGGTTCTATTTGAGAATCCTCGGAGTCACTTTCTCTTTCTCGCTTGTCCATTTTCTTAGACTGATCGTCTGTGCCATTTGTGGGCTCAGCTTTGATTGAGTTTTCCGAGGATGAGCTATCCTTTGATTCTGAATTCAGCAAGTCATCGAAATCTGGTCCAATGGTTGCACCGCTGAGAAAAACATCATACGGAAACAATATTCTCTCATAGTGCTGCCTCAATAAGGATGCAACTGGCCCTTTGTTCTGAGCTGATGTGTTGAAGCCCATTTTTAAAGCAATCCTGGACCACTTCCTTTCTCTTGTACATGTCTCGAAGCCACCTTCCTCTTGAACAACCTTGTGCAGCTGGTATAAGTCCAAGGTCTTTCTATCTAATGACGGAATTTTCAGGGTTGCCCTTCTCACTTTATCTTTCACATTGGAGCCCTGTAGATCCCAGAACTTCACTACTTGCTCTAGGAAATTGAATTTGATTCTAGTCTGGGCTTCCAATTCATTAAGTCGCTGAACACGAGGTGTGAAACGGAATGACTCAACGTCAACAGCAAAGGGAGGCTGAAATGATGCCGGTGGGATAATCTTGCAGATGCCATAGCTCTCGGCCAATGGCTTGATTTTGGCGACATAGGCTAGTGGACCATTCGCGAATTCCTCTTCAGTAGGCCTGAAAATGGGTGCTTCGGGCGGCGAGACAAACTCGAAGTCTCCGCCATTGGGTGGATAGCCATGGTTATGACTGATAAATGAGATCTTCGGCAAGTCAATACTACGCTCTGGTTCAACTGAAATCTTCTCCATCATCGAAGAACTTGCCAGCATTGTGAGGACAATGATTGGCTCGCAATTAAGCTTGTACTCTGTGATATCCTTTGTCTCTCCTACGAGAGAAATACTGGGCCGCGAACGGATACTTGGAAAACAATTCTGCGGCTCCGGCTTCCTTCTTGTTCGACCTTAGAAGGCAAGACTACGGCAACTTTGGACATTAATAGAACAATCCATCGTTCATTCGGTAATTTGCTACAGTTTTCTTTGTCAAGTGGCCGTTGCAGTTGCTCTATAGACTTACCAAAATGGTTGTGCCGAGAAAACAGAATAACTTGGGTTTATAGTCTGCATGGAGCTGGCTGACAAAAGAGGCTCTCGTCGACTATTTTTCGTTGACGACTATTTAAAGGGCCGTTGGGAGTTGTACTCGATGGCGTCATCTAGTGGTGTGGTCCCACTACGCAATCTTTTCTGTTGCTATGTTAATCAGAGCGAACATGGATCTAACCTAGAAAACAGGACGTCCAATTAGTAAACAGCTAGACTTTAAAAGCAAAGATACACAATTCAAGGATGATGAAGGCAAGGGAAAGCATTGAACTCTGAGTAAGACGCAGCAAAAAGGTAGACTTTCAGTGTTGTCTGCTCGGCGAGACACTGTCGACTAAACTAAAATTTTCTGGTTGCCAGTCTTGCAGTGTGAAGTCAGCGTGACGCAAAGCTGGGCTTTTATTTCAACTTCGTTATGTACAATGAGGACCAATTCAAACATTTGGCAGTTTCAGTGATCAACCAAGTCCAGTCTCTTGAATCTCTCATACTCATAGAATCCTGCTCTCACTGTGCGACCACCAAAAAATCTACCGTTCAAGTCGACAACAGCTTTAATTGCCGACTCCACTCGTTTGAACTCGACAAATATGCGCACAGCTTCCTCGGCGCAAACCTTTGGTCCCTTTAGTTCGAAAACTACGCAACTCACAACTTCACCGTATTTCGAACACTCTTCTTTCACCTCTGGCTCTAGGTCATTGTCAACTTCGCCCGGTCCCACCATATTTCGAAGCAAAACAACCTTGGTTGGATTTTTCATGATTTCGGTTATTGATTCAGTTGGACTTTCTGGCCTTGTTGAAGTAGATGTTGTTGGCACATGGGCTGGTTCAGCTGTCGGTGTGGATATAATTTTCCCCCCACGAGCACTGGTCTTCTCTACTTCAAGGGCTCTGTTTATGCCTTGCTCATCTTTACCTAACCCCTGTCCTTCTTTGTAACCCATTCTAGTCATGATTTTTGCCGCAACTACGCTGACGCCAACATGACTGGCGATAGTCGAAACCTTAACTGTCGAATCCACTGTTTCCTCTATTAGAGATTGCGGAGGAGCAATGGCTGCACCTTGAGGCTTGGCAGGTTTTCCATCGTCTTCCTCATCATCACTATAGTCATCAACCAAAGGCCGAGCAGTTAAAGTTGGCGCAAATATTTTTTCCCGGCGTTCTCGTTCTCTTTCGACCTCCTTTGCCTTTTCAGCAGCAGCACGTTCAATCTCTTTCTTTTCAGCTCGCTCTTTGATGATCTTCTCGTATTCATTTGGCCACTGTGGGTCATATTCTCTGGCAACATCCCAGGTTCCTCCAAGCAAAGACCCAGTGGCTTTGTGGGCATGCATGGCAAATGATATGGCTGGCGGTGGTACATCTTCTATCTTGGTTGTAAATCCCAGAGAACTGCTAGTTGAAGCGGCTTTTCTGCCATGAGAGTCGCGCTATATTGAATTTTATCCATTATTTGCAACTCAAATCGGCTAACAGTACCTTTTGACTCTCTCGTCTTCTTCAGCAGCAAGTGTTGGTCTTGAAGTAGTTTGATACCACTAACTGACCAAGTTGGTGCTATTGGTAATCCAGCTTTAGTTTTGCCGTCCGACGAATCCGATTTCACAATGATATCGTCATACAGTGACATGATGATGAGCAAACACAGTGATCAATTTAGATGCAGTGACCACTCATGGCGTTCAAAACATTGACAGAGAATGGTGGCTTTCAAGAAAAATAGATGGCGCTACGACGAGAAACTTGAGTCAACTCATTGCTCGAAGTGAGGCAATCGTAATCAAATGGGTCTCTATATCGGCCTTTACGACATCTAGAATACTTCTATGTAGTAGGTTATAATATGGATAGAAGACGAAACGCAGTGTAGCTGATATCGCGTGACCACAGTCAACTATTATTTGAGTATCATTTGTTTAACAAAATGACAACTCCACCTATGCTATTAAACATTTATTTGTATTGAAGACATTTTCCAGTTACATGATTCAAAAGAGATCAAAAAATGACTGTATATCAAAGACAAGGACATAAGCTAAGTTGGCGCCGAACGATAGAGACAGAGATCAGATAAGTTAAAGTATAAGAATAAACATTAATGTCCAAAATGAAGACAATAACAGAGAATAAGTGGTAATGACAATTAAGCCACACAGTTGGGACGATTCAATTTTAGTGACTTTTTCTTTTGTAACCAGCGTAGAAATCGAGCGAAAACATGTCTCTTCTTTCCCGGTGCACTTGCTTTCGCCGATTCACCGTTGTGGGTAACGAACTACTCGGACGATTTCGGCAAAGGCATCGTCTACATTGACCGGTGGGTCTTTGGCTGACGTCTCCAAGTAGGGAATGCGAAGAGACGTCGCTAACTCGTGGCCAGCTTCGGTGGAAACTTTTCTGAGAGTCATCAAATCTACTTTGTTGCCGAGTAAAAGCATGGGACAAGTGTCTTTGTCTTTTACTCTGAGAATTTGAGTCACAAAATTCGACACACTTTCGAAATGATGCCGGGTCTGTTACGCTGTAGATGATGAGAAACCCCGTCGCCTTTTCGCATATACTGTTCCCGCATGGCACTGAATTCTTCTTGGCCAGCAGTGTCCAGTACATCTAGTACACATAGTTTACCATCTACTTCGTAATGGCGGCTGTACGAATCTTCTATTGTTGGATCGTAGTCGGTTACGAAGTGTTTCTGAACGAATTGTATGGTGAGTGCCGATTTGCCAACACCTCCATCTCCAGACCACTACCAATTTATAGGTTGGCACCTCGTCATTATCTAGTGTTGTCATGTTTGAGAATGAACTACAACCAAATGAAATGAAATAAAAGTGCAAAAAAGCAACACGTGATGCAAAATCAACAACAGAAAATACGGTTTTGAAGAGAAAGACAGGGGACCGTTTTCTTAGTGCAGTTTTGTTGACGATCTCATATGAGCTGCAATGGAAACCATCAGGTCTGTGAATTTAGAAAGTAGTTAATTCCTGTCTTAATTATCAACTGATTCGTTGTCCAGGCTGATTTGCAAGTGCTTGAGTATGAGCTGTTGTCATCGGTAATTAGGTTTAGTTAGTGAGTACATGTAATTGACGACTTCTGAATTTAGAAAGGCAAAGTATTCAAGAAAAGTGGAAATCTGTTCTATTTGGAAACCAAATCAAAGACTCTCGAAGAACTACATAGTGAGTGTTTGGCAGCGTGTTCAATCATTAACAGCCCTTCTCTACAGGAACCATGACAGCTGGCTCAAAGACTGGGATTTTGAAAAAGAATTGAGCTTTGTGATTAATCGTGAAGGACAGCATGAGCGAGTTCGAATCGTGGCAGGGAATTCAAGCTTCACGTACCGTGAAATATACAAATGAAGATATTCGACGCCAGAGGAGAAGTTTCAACGAGCTGAGCACTTGCGACTAATTAAAAAGAACGCTTGAAATAAAGTTTAGTCCGGGTTCAATGAAGCAGAGTCGCTGAAAGATCCAAAACTATACGCTGCCACTTGAACTGAGAGGCATACATACATCCTAATGGCACTGAATCGTTTCAAGTACTTGGATGTTTCATATGTACACTTGAAATCGGTGTCCAAGCAACTCAAAATTAGCAAAGACTGAAAGTAGAGTGCCTGGAAACGCAGTCCTCGTCCCTCATGAACACTCACTCAGTGTGCTGTTGACGATGTTAGACGTGAAGAATTTTGCATCATTTAACCCACTGGAGCGCATCTCTGTCAATGATCAATCCGAGCGAGACTTTGGCGATGTCATGTTACTCTTAAATATCATGATGGTCATTATGAGAAAAATCACTGCCGTAGAAAGCTATCGTCATGATATGTAATGGAAGCAAAATCGCTCTCATTCACTAGTAATGCTTTCTTTTTTCTTTTCGCTCAGAAAACTGTACCAAGAAGAACAGTAACTGAGCTCATTGACTGCAAATATTCTTTCATTTCGACTGAGCGTGCGCTGTAATAGTTTATACAAAGAGAGGAAGCGGGAGAGATAGGGGAGAGAGGAGAGGAGAAAGAGCGAGGTACACGGAGGAGCCGTCTTCAGGGCTCTTCTCGAATAACCGAACTGTTCGAATAGCATCGCAGAACTAGAGCCTGTATCTCAAGAGTTAGCTCACTTGAAAGGCAGAGAGAGAAGAGCCGACAAGTGTGCGCCAGCAAGCTCTCGTCCTCGTGTTCTAGAACTGCATTGCCTTTCAAATATTCCTCGACAAGCTTCAGCGCGAAATCTGAATTTTTTGTGTGTGTGTGAGCAAGTAAACTGACATCTCTTCCTGTCTAAGTGTCGAACTTGCATCAGCAAAGTAGAAAGATGTTCAAGCCCGTGGACCATCTCTATGTGAATCCAGTCGCGACGTCAACGGCCGTCAATCTACCTGTAAATCATATCAATGACACTAGTTGCCGTCTTCGGCACACCTGTGATGTGTCGGCGACAGAAAGGCTTCTACTTTCTACTCACCCTATTCATACTGGGTGTCATCATATTGGTATTCATTGCCGTATCATCAGTAATCATATACATCACACGTAAGTTTTGCAGTTTCCGTGACCTGTGTTAGGAGAAGGGATGTGTATACTTACTTTTAGAGCAATATTAGAACAAGCATCTCTCTCTCCCCCTCTCTCTCCTCTCCGCATGTAAGCTTATTGTGTACCCTACATATGTGCCCGGTCAGTTCGTTTATGATTAATAATATAGAACAAGCTAAAGAGGAAGATAGTATTGTAAGTAATGACTAGTCATTCCGGGTCTTCATTTCTTTCCCATTGTCGGCCTAAGGGTTCCTGATGGCCTGTTGTGGTAATTGACCCGAAGAAGGAAAGGGAAGGAGAGGGAGAGGGAGAGAGAAAGGAAGGAGAGAGATAGAGAGGAGATGCGAGTCAGAGAGGAGAGAAGAGCAAGAGGGAAGAAGGAGCGAATGTCAAGTAATTGCGCTAATCGCACAGTGACTGCAAGTAAATAAAAGGTTGCCTAGTTGGAAATGAATTCCAAGTTTGATTGGAATCGACAGTTGGACATTTCAAGTCGACTCGAATAGATATGAACTAATGGTGGACTTGATTGTTTGCAACAATTTGACGACGAGGCCAAGAAGTAGCCCTGAGCTCAGGACAAGAATTAAGGGCTAGCAAGACGAATGGCACGATTCAAGGGTGGCTTCGATGCCAATTAGAAACGAGCATCTCGTGACTGCAGCATGTCGTGTCTCTTTGAGAAGCAAATTAATTAATCAGTCAAGAGTACTGATAGATATTAATGTGCGTGCTTTGCCGACCGAGAGCGAGAGGACGAGAGAGGGAGAGAGAGAGGGAGAGCGAGAGAGGGAAAGAGAAAACGCGGATAGAACGTGTTTTGCGGTGTGTTTGAAGCGCTATGGGATTTCAGAATCTTTCTGCCCTCTCCTCTTCCTCTCTGCCTCTCGCCTTCCCTCTCGCTATTCCCTCTCCCCTCTCCGCTCTCCCTGCAGTCTGAATCGAATCGAAGCCGCCTCTGAGATCAACGATGTAGTGTTCTTCCGATTCTTTCCACCATTACAATGGTATATGGACACGTTTCGACAGTTACGAATGAGATACTTTACTCTGCTATATTCTGCACGTCAACTTGAACGGTTCTGATTTGTTACGAAAAGCGAGGGAGAGGGCCAAAGGAGAAGGCAAGAGGGAGAGGGAGAGAGAGAGAGAGCGAAAGGGGAATTGAACGTAACATCGTGGAGTTGATTAGAAAGAGAAATAATTTGTACGTTTCCGTTTGTGCGAGACTTTAAAAACTTCAATTGCATCACATTCTACGATTTTAAACTGTTTCCAGAAAACGTCAATAGAACTCACGTACGTGTCTCTCTCTCTCCCTCTCTTCCTCTTCCCTCCCTTTCCCCTTTCGCTATCTCTCCTTCTCGCCCCTTCTCTCTGTGTACATAGATATCAATACATCAAGTAAACGACCTATACCAATAAGAAGAGGTAAGTGAAACTTTCTTCATATGATTTAGACGATGAAAAATTAATTAAGGGGGGAAGAGATGCAACTGATGAGAGCATTAGGTCACACAGGCTGCTCTGTGTGCAAAGAAGATGATGAGCCCGGCGAAGGTTTTTTCTTTCGGTGAAACTGTTTAGCCATTATGTGTGCCGACTTGCGAGCTGAGAGCGAGAGGAGAGAGAGAGAGCGAGACGAGAGAGAGAAAAGTTCTAGCCTAGCGAAAAACCTAATGAATGTAAATTTAGAAGGATTCCAATGTGTTCTAGTGGGATATAGGGAGAGGGAGACAGAGAGAGAGGGGAGGAGAGAAGTAAAAAAGGACGAGCGGGAGAAAGAAAGTGGACAACACGAGTGCATATACTCTATGTACGTGAACAAGTAGAACATAGTCAACGAACTCTGATAAAACTCTTGAGCTCGTTCATTTATTTAGTAATCAAATAGAACTATTTCTGCGTGAGCCATGCTTAAATTTCAGTGGTCCCTGTGCCTAAGCTTAAAGCCAATGGCTTTCTCATTTTAAGTTATGTACCTCTCTCAGGATATAGAACTCGCAAAAAGTTCTGGCAACCTTCCCCGAGGATCGGCGCTAAATCAATTTGCACATCTCTCTCCCCCTCTCGCTCTCCCTCTGTCTCTCCCTCTCTCTCTCCTCTCTTCGCGGCCTTGTCTCATTTTAAATTTAAAATAGCCTGGGCAACGACTCCGTCTCTTTCTCTCGCATCCTCTCTCTCTCTCCCTCTCACTCTTTCCCTTCCTTTCTCTCCCTCTCTCTCTCTCTGCCTTTTCCATGCTCTTCCTTTCTGTTTAACTTGAATATTAACAATGGTAATCTTCACATTTGAGAATCTTTTCATTCAAACATAATCCTACGGCGATTGGATCGACGGCGTAATTTAAACTGTTACTCAATTTCGGTCCATCACAGAGATGGCACTCAGTGCGGTGTATGACGAAAGAGATAGTAGACGACTGAAAAAGGATGATTCTGAAAGAGGGGAGGAGAGAGGGAGAGGGAGAGAGGGAACGAGATGCACATTTGCCCAAATTGCAACGGGGAATTAGATTTCATTTCTCCTACCAATTTATATTGTATGCAATACACTTTCTAATGGACCTTGATTTGAATATATATATATATTCTATAAGATTGCGAAGGGCACTTAGTTGTCGCCATTAATTATTCATTCTATTAACCATCCACTCATCTACATCGGTTGTTTTCATGAAAAATTATATATAAACCTTATATTCAAAGGAAAACTTTTAGGACATAATTCAAAAGCCAACCAAAGTGTATGCAAGTAATACTAATGGCAATACGTTAGCTAGTTCCAGCTGTAATATTTTCACATCATAAAATTAATCAGACACACACTAGGGCTTCCATTGACAGTCAAAATTTGCTCTCTCCCTCCTCTCTCTCTCCCTCTCCTTCTCGCGCTCTTTCTGGCATGTTAGGTGTAATTAGCAATATCACAAAGTTCTACAACAATTAATGCTATTTCTCAAATGTCATGTGATGGATTGAGTTAGAATGAAGATTAACACCAGCATATGTGTTGCAAAATGGTCTCTAGCACAGTTATATATTTCCACTGCACTCCATGAAGTCTATCTCCTCTCTTCCTTTTCCCTCTTCCCTCTCTCTTTCCCTCTTTCACTATCTCTGCCGTGTCAAGTCGAATTAAAATGTACCTCTTAAAGGTCTCGAAAGTGACAGCGTTCAAACGATTGACGTGAGAAGGAAGTCTAGGTGACACACACCGAAGTTCAATGCTTGTGGATGAAATGGGAGATGGAAAGAGAAAACGAAAAGAGAGCGAAGGGGAGAGGAAGAAAGAGCGTGAGAGAGAGAAGGGGAAGAGAGACAAGGCGAGAAGCCAGAGAGTCGCAGTTGGCGAGTCGGACTTTTCCAGCTCTTGCCGCCTCTTTGCAGCGGAGGACTTTGCAAGGGCAAATATAATAGGCGCCAGAGATGCAACCTGCAGAGAGGAAGAGAGGCAACGAGAGGAGCGAGTGGGAGAGTGAGGAGAGAGAGAGGCAATAGAGAATGTGATGAGCAAGAAGAGTATAAAAGTGCGCCAACAAGCTGCAAGCTCGAGGCCCCCTTGGTTCCGCTTTTTTAAGATAGCATGATGCTGCGTTTTCTAGGGATCATGGCTTCAAA